>JAULKR010182882.1:0-19743 GCA_032356305.1 Prasiola linearis
CTGGAAGCCGGTGGCCGGGTGCGCGCCTACGATCCGGTGGCGATGAAGGAGATGCGCCACTTCTACCCGGACGAGGACCGCATGGAGCTGGTGGGCACCTCGATGGACACGCTCAAGGGGACGGCCGCCCTGCTGATCAACACCGAATGGCGCGAGTTCCGCTCACCGGACTTCGACAAGGTGGCGGCCGCCCTGAGCGACAAGCTGGTCATCGACGGGCGCAACCTCTACGACCCGTCCCAGGTCCGCGAGGCCGGGCTGTCCTACGACTGCATCGGTCGTCCGCACACCACGGCCAAGGTGGAGCTGAAGGCGGTGTCGAACGGCTGAGCCGGCATCGCCTTGTCCGTCATCGACCTGCTCGCCATTCAGGCCGACGCCCCGCTTGCCGGTCGCAACACGTTCGGATTCGCGCAACGGGCACGCTGGTTGGCCGAAGCCGATACGGATACCCGCCTTGTCGCCCTGCTCGATCACGCCGACGAGCTGGGCGTCGTGCCGTTCATTCTGGGTGGTGGCAGTAACCTGGTACTGACACGCGATCTCGACGCGCTGGTCATCCGCCTGACCGATACCCGACTGTCGATCGATCCGATAACGGGTAGTAACACGGTGCACGTCAGTGTCGGCGCGGGCATGAACTGGCACGCACTTGTGCAGGCCACATTGGACCATGGCTTGGCTGGGCTGGAAAACCTCAGTCTGATCCCGGGCACCGTCGGCGCTGCTCCTGTGCAGAATATCGGTGCCTATGGCGTGGAACTGTCTGACCGTCTCGTCTCGGTTCGCGCCTGGCACCGACCCCGTCGAGCGTTCGTCACCCTGACTGCCCGCGAGTGCGCGTTCGGCTACCGCGACAGCCGATTCAAGCGAGAGGCTGGCGACTGGGTCATCGTCTCGATCACGCTCGCGCTGGCGCCTGACCTGCCACCGGCGCTGAGTTACCACGCACTTAGGTCGCACCTGCTGCTGCATCACGGGCAGGAGCCGATAGAGGCGCAGCGGATCAGTGATGCCGTCATACGGATCCGGCAGTCGAAGCTTCCGGACCCTTCACGGATCGGTAACGCCGGCAGCTTCTTCCACAACCCCGTCGTCAGCGCCGCACGGCGCGAGCGCATCGAACGTGACTGGCCGGATCTGGTGGCCTACGACCTCGGCGACGGTCGACATAAGCTCGCTGCCGGCTGGCTGATTGATCGGCTTGGATTTCGTGGAACGCGCCGGGGTTCGGTCGGTGTTCACGCCGATCAAGCGCTGGTGCTGATTCACTTGGGCGGGGGTACCGGACAACAACTCATGGCACTGGTCGATGAGATCACCCGGGCCGTGCGTGAGGCATTCGACGTCGAGCTGACTATCGAGCCTTTGATCGTCTAGGGCCGATCGGCGACCGTTGCTTGACGGTAACGGTCGCTTCCAGCCTCCGTCAAGGACCAGCAGCGGTAGAAGGTCCGGACGCTACTACAAAATGTCCAGATCGGGCTCCAGGTGCTGACGCCTCAAGGCTCTCGATCGGCTGTCCATCGCCGTGGACGTATCGCTCATCGTCCTACTACCAGCCCGGTCGACGTCGCGATCATCAACGAGATCCAAATCCAGATCCACCTCGGAATCATCGTTGCGCATAGCCATCAGCTCCTTCTGGGTCAGTCGGATCTTGCCCCTACCACCCTTCGATTCCGCGCCTTCGCTGGTGTCGCGATAGTCGTAGTAGTCGTAATAACCTTGGTAGTAATAATCACCACCGTACGATGTAATGCGGTCGATGTCGACCTGAGTGATCACCACGCCCGCCACGTCCGCACCGGACTGCTTCAACCGGCCGACACCGCGCTTGACCAGATCCACAGTCGTCTCATGGGACTTCACGCAATAGACCACCGTGTCGGAGAGCCGGCCGAGTATCAAGGCGTCGGATACCGCCTGGGTCGGTGCGCTGTCGATCACGATGCGATCGTAGTGCTGCTTGAGCTGCTCCAGCACCTTCTCGAATCGCTTGGACGACAACAGCTCCAGCGGCTGGCCCGAAGTCGGACCGGACGGCAGGATATCAACTACCCCGCCGAACTCGCCACGCCGGATGCACTGCCGTGCGGTGGCCTTGTTGGTCAGCAACGTCGACAGGCCGTAGACGTTCTTGTCGTAGCCTGCCGCCTTGGCTACGGACGGCCGGCGAAGGTCGCAGTCGATCAACAGCACACGTTCCAGCTGACCAAGCGAGTAGGCCAAGTTGATGGATGTCGTCGACTTGCCTTCACCCGGCACCGACGATGTCACCGTGATGACGTGCTGATGCACCGCATTGTCACCGACGCACAAGGCCGTGCGAATCGTGTTCATCGACTCGGGGAAGCGACTCTGCTTGCTGGCGATCTCCACCGGGTTCAACGGTAGTTCCGTCTTACTCTGCAACAGGCCCTTCTTGATCAGCGGAAGGATGCCAAGCAGGGTCAGACCGACCTTCTCCTCGACGTCGCGCATGCTCTTGATCGTGTCATCGGTCGATTCGTACAGGAAGGCCATCAACATCGCGAGTACCAGCGAAGCGAGTGCGGCCAGCGCGATGATCAGCTGCTTCTTGGGCTTCACCGGGAACCTGGGCGACCGGGCGAAGTCGGTGATGCGTGCGTTCGCCGTCTCGAGACCGTCGGCCGACTTTGCCTCGGTCATGCGGCTGAAGAACTGGTCGTAGACGCTCTGCTTGGTATCCACCTCGCGCTTGAGCGCGTCCAGCTCGAACGAGGAACTGCCCAGCGCCTGGATGTCGGCCTTGCCGCTGGAAAGTCCGCGTTGCACCTCGGCGACCCGCTGGCGTGCCAGCTGCAGGTCCTGCGACACCTTCGCGCTGACGCGTTGGGCATGCCCGGCAAGCTGCTGGTCGAGCGACTCCAGCTGTCCCTTCGCATCCAGCACCAGCGGGTGGCGCTCGCCATAGCGGTTCAGGAGCTCGTCCAGGCTGCGCTGCACGCTACCCTGCTCGACGCGGGTGCTCTGCACCAGCGGGTCCAGCTGCACGGTCGGGATGGACTCCAGCAGCTCCGGGCGTCCCAACGCCGCTTCGATCTCGGCATTGATGTTCTGCAAGTTCGCCTGCTCGCTGCGCGCCGCCGTCAGTTCGGTGGTCAGCAGCAACAGTTCCTGCTCGGTCAACCGACCGATGCCACCGTCCAGTTCAACCAAGCCGTTTTCCTGGCGAAAGTCGATCAGGCGGCGGGTTGCCTGATCCAGGTCGATCTTCAGTTCGCCCAGTCGTCCGGCCAACCACTGCGAGGCGGTGGTAGTGAGCTCGAGCTTGGCGTCCAGATAGCTCTCGATGTACTGCTCGCCCACCGTGTTGGCCACCAGCGCCGCGAACGCCGGATCGGCGGACTCGAAACTGATCTTCACCAGCTTGGTGTTTCGCACCGGCGATATGCTCAGCCGGCTCATGAAGTTGCCGACTACCGATTCCTGCGCAGGCGACAGCCGCTTCTCGTCGTCTCGTGCCGGTGCAAAGCTGCCGGGCACCGTGTCGGCCATCACCGGTGCCTCGGTCGCCGTGGAAGGCAATACCACGACTTCCGAATCATCGCCCATCGACGACACCGATTCGAGCAGCGCGGTCAGCCTGTCGGCGATACCGGTCGCGGGTTCCGCCTCGGACGCGGACGCACCCGATCTGAGCTGCGCGGCGTCGAGCGCCGGCGACAATTCCGGATGGGTCCACAGACTCAGCTCCTCGACCACCTTCTGGGCGAGCGCTCGCGACTTCAGCAGTTCGAATTCGGTTTGGTAATAGTCCGCATTCTCGGTATCGACGCCGTACAGCTCCTCGATCGAGACGATGTTCGCCTTCTGCTGCTCGATCAGCAGCGTGGAGGTAGCGCTGTAGATGGGCGTTGCGGTATATGCGTAGTACGCCGCCAGTGCCGTGATGATGGCGGTGAACAGCGTGATCGGCCACTTGTGCTTGCGCAGGATACGCAGGTAGTGCTGGATATCGATCTGATCCGAAAGCGAGCGGTCGCTCGCCTCTTCCGCGTAGTTGTCGTCCTGCGCCATAGCGCCCTGCCGGTTCATCAGAAAAAGCCCTCTTCGATGGAAACGATATCCCCGGGTGCGAGACGCGTCGACAACGTGGCACGCCGCTCGCTGGCACCGTTACCGGCCTTGCTGACAAACATCTTGCTCCTGGACGCTCGGTCGGTGAGCCCGCCGGCCAACGCGATCGCCTTGTCCAACGTCAATCCCGGCTGGTAAGGATAGCTTCCCGGCGAACGCACTTCACCATTGATGAAGAACGGCCGGTAATCCAGCACCGTGACATTCACCGACGGATTGACGAGGTAGCCGTCCTGCAGCAGCGAGGTGATCTCCTGCTCCAGCTGCTGCGGGGTCTTGTCGGCGACCACGAGGTTGCCCAGGTAGGAGTAGTTGATGACCCCACTGCCCCCCACACGCGACTCGATAGTCAGATCCGGCTCGTCGAACACCTGGATACTGATGCGATCGCCCTGGCCGAGACGGTAGCTGTCCGGATCCGTTGCCGACGTCCCATCGTCCGGCTCACCGGCAGCTACGCCGCCCACCGGGTCGGATGAGGATCGGGCGTCGGGTCCCGGTGCGGCGCAGCCGGCGAGCATCAGGGTGCCGATCACCAGGCCGGACAGCAACGCACGTCGCTGCGGTTCACACGTATTCAGTCGATTCATCGGATTGATGACTTGCTTCCAAGGTTCGGGGGCGATCGCAAGGGTAAGGCACGGTCGCGAACGGTGAGCGTGGCGAGTTCTCAAACCGGGACGTCTGACCATCGACCATAACAATAGCCGTGAACTCCATGCCGGATGGACAAATCATCTGGTCCGATCATCACGCTCGCGGCCACCCCGGACGATCGCGCGGATGATACCTCAGCCCGTCGACCGAACACCCCGGGCCGGAGGGCACACCGCTGGCGGCGGTAATACGCCCCCGGCGGGGGATCAGAGCGTTGCGCGCACGAACACGCCGAGCGTGGTGCGATCGAACTCCAGACCGTCGCCATCGTTATCGGCTTCGCAGTCGCCGGACACCCGCGACGCCAGCGCGGCGTTGGCCCCGAACGACAGCCAGCGTCGCACGGCGATGTCCATCTCCACGCCCACCTCGCTGGTGGTGGTGTCGACCACCGGGCAGGCTTCCTCGCGAATCGTCACATCGCCGAACGCCTGGGTGGAGAAGCGCGACGACCATGCGTGGTCCCAAGCCAGCCTGATCCTGTTGCGCACCGATTCCCCGTCGCCGGTCGCACCGAGCGAGCGTGCGTTGTTATCGACCTCGCGATCGATGTCCAGCGTCAGGCTGGCGTAGTCGACGGGTCGGTACTCCAGACCCGCCTCGAGCACGAGCAGCGTCGAGTCGTCCCGCCCCTGCGCATCGCGCGAGATACCCTGCACACCGATCAGCGCCGTACCGGACAGCGCACCGGTGGCGGCAAAGGACACACCGGTCAACGCGGACAGTTCGCTCCGATCGAAATTGTCGTTGTCGAACGTGAAGTCGCTGTAACGTAGCACCAGCTCGGCACGCGTGTCGCCGCTGATCCGGTAGCCGAAGCGTGCATAGGGCGACACCACCTGCCGGTCGCGTCCATCGGTCACTTCGGCAAGGTTGGTGTAGGCAAGCGTATCGAATCGCGCCCCGACGTCGAACCGGCCGGTAGCGCCCGCCGCCCCGTAACTGAAGAACCCGTCCAGGAACACTCGGTTGTACGTCGCCGGCTCGTCGAACCGGTCACCTTGCCCGCGTGTGAGCTCGCTGCCCAACGTGTCGTGATCGCGCGCCAGCACCGCACTCGCCCCCAGACGTCGCCGGCTGTCGAGCTCGGCTGACAGGCCGGCACTCAACCGGTGATCGTTCCAGTCCTGCGACGGCTCGTCGCCCTGACTGTACGCGCCCGTGTAACCGGCACGGACCTCGAGCAGCCGTCGGTCCGCAACGAACGCTAGCTCCGGCCTGATCACCACGGCACGGCCGTCGATCTCGTCGTCAGGCCGCAGACCGATGTTGTCGTTGGTAACGTAGTCGATACGGAGTGCCGGGTAGAGATCCGCCTCGCCGATCGGAATGCTCTGCTGACCGGCCTCCTGTGCCACGGCGGTGCCGGCGCCCACCATCAGGATGACGCCCGGTACGGTCAGTCGGCGTTTAGAGCGAATCGTCACTGCGTTCCATCCAGGCTGTCGTGGGATCGTCAGCAGTGTATCAGCGCATCTGGCACGATCCCGGGCCGCCCGGCCCCGCCCGGCCCCGCCGACCGGTAGCACGACAGGCCCGATGCCCTCACCCCGTGCCAGACGACGTTTCCTGACCGGCCTCTGCCTGGCCACCGGACTGCTGTTCGTCAGCGGGGACGAGCGCGTGCGCTTCGACCTGATCGCGGAGCTTGCACCGGACGGCCTGTCCGGCACGACGCTGGTGGCCGACCCGGAGCGCGCGAACGCCCACAAGGTCGACCTGGACGAAGCGGTGTGGCAGCCATTGTCGCGCAGCGCCCGCAGCGCCGGCGGCGCGTTGTTCGCCGCCACCACCGTCCAGGTGAGCGCCAGCGACAGGCACGCTAGCGACCGTACTCGCTCGGCCCTCGTCACGCTGGACGCCTGGCAGGACGAGAAGCGCGTGGCGTGGCGGGTGTTCGGTGCGGTCCTCGCCGACGAGCGAGGCGCCCGTGGCAGCGGTTTCATGGACGTTCCCGAGCGGGCGACCGGTCTCAGCCTGCGATTTCACGTCCGGCCGGGCACCGGCAGCTTCCACTTCACGGCGGAGCCGGTGCGGCTGATGACGGGCGCACC
The DNA here is from genome assembly GCA_032356305.1 of Prasiola linearis. Classification (NCBI taxonomy): domain Eukaryota; kingdom Viridiplantae; phylum Chlorophyta; class Trebouxiophyceae; order Prasiolales; family Prasiolaceae; genus Prasiola; species Prasiola linearis. Next base: position 6,816 of record JAULKR010182882.1, read on the forward strand.
GCTCTACCCGGCCATCCTCGCGGTGACCGGAGCCCTCTGGATCACGCTGGCCACCGTGTTGCTGGGCTGCCTGTGGCGCCGCTCGGGAACCCTGTCCAGCCTCGGCATGCTGGTCGGGCTGACCGCGGTCACGATCGGTGTCAGCGTCTCGGAAGCGGCGCCGTTCCAGGCCTACCGCCACGTCGCCGAAATGATGGCCGCGCTGAGCGCTCACGTACCCGGCGGGCGTCTCGGCCTGTTCAAGGGCGGGCACCTGTTCGTCTTCTTCGCGGTCGGTGTGGTCGCCGGGCTGTGCCGCCCGGCTCTGTCGGCCAGCTACGGGCAGACCCTCCTCGCCCTGCTGCTGCTGGCCTGCGCCAGCGAATCCCTGCAGCGCCACTTGGTCGATCGCACCGCCCTGGTGGCGGACGTGTTCATCGACCTGACCGGCGCGCTGCTGGGCCTGGCGCTGGCGAGCGCGACGAGGGCGATTCAGGACACCCGCGACCGCCCGGCCCGGTAGTCGTGATACGCGACCAGCAGCATGCTGGTGTCATCGTCCTTCGGCGTCCAGCCGAGCAGCCGCTCGGCCTTGGAGCAGTCGAGCACGCAGGTCTCGTCGGCGATCAGGTACTGCTCGGGGTCCATCAGCGGCTTGCCGACCCGATCGAGCAGCGCCAGCACCCCCTTCACCGCGAACGCCGGTGTCGGGATCAGGATCGACTTACTGCCGGCCTCCTCGATCAACCGGCGCAGCAGCTCGTTGACGGTGGGCGGGTTGCTGGAGCCGAGGTTGAAGTTCTCGTTCGGCAGGCCCTTCCTGACCGCCGCGATGCACGCCTCGGCACAGTCCGACACCGAGATGAACTGGTAGTAGTTGCGGCCGTTGCCGATGGTGGGTACCGGCAGGTTCCTGTCGACGAGCTTGAACAGCTTCTCCAGGATGCCGAGCCGGCCGTGGCCGATGATCAGCCGCGGGCGGAACAGCGTGATGGCGAACCCCTTCCGGCGGTACTCCTCGACCAGGATCTCGGTGCGGTACTTCGCCTCGCCGTACGGGCCGATCGGCTTGCACGGATGCTCCTCGGTGCGCGGGTGGATCTCGGTGTGGCCGTACACCATGTCGGTAGTGTAATAGACCATCTCTCGCAGCCCCTTCGACGCCATCCACTGCAGCACGTTCCGGGTACCGACGTAGAGCGCCTGCCAGAAGTAATCGTGCCGTTCGGCGCGCGGCAGGATCGGCACCAGCAGGCGGGCGGCGAAGTGATAGACCACGTCGCCCTCCTCCACCTCGATCGGGGCGAAGGTCTCCGGCTGACGCACATCCATCTTCAAGTACTCGACGCCGGGCAGTCCGTAGTTGCCGAAGCCCTCGGTGCGCTTCTCGTCGCAGACGAGCACGCGCTCGCCCAGGGCGGCGAGTTTCCTGGTGAGTTCGGTGCCGAGAAAGCCGTCACCGCCGAAAATGATGTGTTTCATGTCGTTCCGTCAGAAAGTGGAAGGGGCGTCACCGGTGCGTTCAGCCGCCGCGGGCGACCAGGGCGACACCGGCGCAGATGAACAGGACGCCGAACACGCGCCACAGCGTCACCGCCTCGCCGAGCGCGAAATAGCCCCAGAGCGTGATGAGCACGAACGACAGGCCCAGGAAGGGGTAGGCGAAGCTGATCTCCACGCGCGAGAGCACCACCAGGTGGGTCCCCATGCTGATCACCATCGTGGCGAGCCCGAAGAACACCCACGGGTTGAACAGGATCGACACCAGGTTCGACAGCACCGCCAGCGGGGTCAGGTCGAAGCGCTCGATGCTGGTCATGCCCTTCTTGAGCATGATCTGCGACAGGAAGTTGGTCAGGACCGTGAACAGGATCAGCGGAATGAAGCGGGTCACAGGGAAAGCCTCTTGAAGATGCGCTCCGGCACGCCCTTGATGATCAGCATGATCGGTTGCCAGAACCACGGCGTGTAGCGCACGTCCGTGCCCTTGTCGCGGGCACGGATCATGTCCTCTGCCACGCGCTCCGGGGTCGCCCAGAGCGGCGCCGGCTTCTTCTCCACCGCCGCGGTCATCGGCGTATCGATGAATCCGGGCTTGATGGTGACCACCTGCACCCCCCGCCTCGACAGACGGTTCCTGAGCCCCTGGCAGAACAGCGACAGGGCGCCCTTGGCCGACCCGTACACGTAGTTGCTGCCGCGGCCACGGTCCCCGGCCACCGAACCGACCACCACGATCGAGCCGCGTCCGCGCGGCTCGAGCCGGTTGGCCACATGGGTCAGCAGCGAAGCCGCGCTGATGAAGTTGGTGTGCAACGCCGCGGCCGCCATGTCCCAGTCCTGCTCGCAGGCGGCCTGGTCGGGCAGCGTGCCGTAGAACAGCCAGTAGTCGTCCGCCTCGCCGATGACGTCGAGCAGACCGGCATGCGCCGACAGGTCATCGAAATCGCCGAGGTGGGACGTGACCACCGCACCGCGCGCCTCGAGATCGGCGCTCACGCGCGCCAGGCGCTCCGCATCGCGAGCGACCAGTACCAGCGATTCGCCCCGCGCAGCGAGCGCGCGGGCGACGGCCTGCCCCAGCGCGGATGTCGCACCGAGGATCACCGAGGTTCGTTCAGCCATGCACACGTCTCCAGAAGTCGGACGAAAAACGCGGATCGACCTGCCGCGCGAAGGTGTCCATGGCCGGAAAGTAGGCGCGGAAGGCATCGGCCGTCATGAGACGGTCCTTGGCCGGGTAGGCCGCCCCGCCCGCCTCGCGCACCTCGTCGTCGAGCGCACGGATCAGCGTTTCGGTACGCGCCCCCCGATCGGCGAAATCCAGCGCAAGGCACAGCCCCGGACGCGGAAACGACAACAGCCCCGGCGAGGGCAGATCGCCGAACTCCTTGAGCACGGCGAGAAAGGACCCCATGCCAGAACGCACGATACGCTGCAGGATCGATACGAGGGCGGACCCGGCACCCGGCGGCACCACGAACTGGTACTGGTGGAACCCGCGGGTGCCGTAGATGCGGTTCCAGCGATCGATCGCGTCGAGCGGGTAGAAGAATCCCTGATAGTGCTGGACGATCTCGCGTCCGTCCAGCGGACGGTGACGGGCGAAGTAGGCGCTGTTGAACGCACGGATCGTGTACCGGTTGAGCAGGCGCGAAGGCAGTGGAAACGGGATCGACAGCCGGCTGCCGGGCAGCGCCGGCTTGAGCGGCCCGTCCCGGGGCGAATGGTTCGCCGCCAGGAACACACCCCGCGCGAACGCGTCACCACCAGCCGCGCAATCCAGCCAGGCGACGGTGTAGCGATGCGATTCGCGCCTGCGGGCAGCCAGCGCCATGAAGGCGTCCAGGCCGTGGAACCGGTCGATGCGCACGTCCATGCGGTCCGAGCGGATCGGCAGCAGGCGGATCGTCGCCCCGGTGACCAGCCCGGTCAGCCCCAGCCCGCCGATCGTTGCGCGGTAGAGCTCGACGTTCTCCTCGGTCGAGCAGACCAGATGCTCGCCCGAGGATCGCAGCACGGTGAAACGCTCCACGAAGCGTCCGAAGCTGCCATCGGCATGGTGGTTCTTGCCGTGCACGTCGTTGGCGATCGCTCCGCCCAGCGTGGCATGGCTGGTGCCCGGCGAGACCGGCAGGAACCAGCCGGCCGGGACGATCAGCCGCAGCATCGCCGCCAGCGTCACGCCGGGCTCCGCGGCCAGCCGCCCGGTCACCCGGTCGAAATCGATGAAACGGTCCAGCGCCCGGGTATCGATCAGCTCGCCGTCGCTGTTCAGGCAGGAGTCGCCGTAGCTGCGCCCGCGCCCGTAGGCTAGGCTGCTGGTACCGCGCACCGGAGCATCGGCGAGCACGCCGGCACGCGCCCCGTCATCGATCCAGGCGGGTACGCGGGCGACCTGGGCAGGCGCCCGCACGTGCCCCCAGCTGCGGTAGGCGCTGCCCACGCTCAGAGCACCATCGCCAGCGCGACGATCGCACCGAGCACGATCGCCGTGTACAGGCTCTCGCGATCCTTCAGCGCGAACACGATGGGATCCTCGTGCATGTTGCCGCGTGAGGTCTCGAGCCAGATACGCCCGATCCAGTACATCAGCACCGGGCAGACCAGCCAGAGCAGCATGGGCTCCGAGTACACCCGCAGCACCTTCGCGCTGTTGATGTACAACGCGACGACCAGCACCGACAGGTAGCCGGTCGACACGCCCACCATGGTCAGAAAGGCCCGGTCGTCCACCGTGTAGCCGCGCCCCGGTGCCAAGTCACGTCCGGCAAGTGCCAGATTGGCCAGCTCGGCGACGCGCTTGGCCAGCGCCAGGCTGAAGAACACGAACAACGAGAAGGCGAGCAACCAGAACGACCATTCCGCGCCGATGGCGAGCGTACCGGCCACCACCCGGAGCGTGTGCAGCGCGGCGAGCATGATGACGTCCAGCATGGCCTTGCGCTTCAACGCGAACGAATAGGACAGCGTCAGCACGAGATAGACCGCGAGCGCGAGCTGGAACATCGACGGCAGCATCAGTGCCAGCACCAGTGCCACGAACCCAAGCACGCCGGCCACCGCCGCGCCGCGCGCGATCGACACGGCCCCGCTGGCCAGCGCCCGGTGGCGCTTGGTGCTGTTGCGCCGGTCGGCCTGCAGGTCGAGCATGTCGTTGGCGATGTAGGTCGCCGAGGCGAGCAGGCTCATCGCGAAGAACCCGAGCACCACCGCGAACGTCGCCCGGGGATCGCCGAAGCGCTGGTCGAGCAGGAACGGCACCGCGATCAGCGCGTTCTTGGACCACTGGTGCACGCGCATCAGGTTCAGGTAGTCCTGAAACCCCGGCTTCGGATCGTCGATGACGCGCTCGAAGCCGATCGAGGGATCCGCGGCGACGCCGTCGCCGGCCGAGACGGCGATGGCACGCCGTGCCGAGGGCCAGACCCGCAGATCGTCCCGGTCGTTGCCGATGTAGTCGAATCCCCCTTCGCCGAACCGCGACACCAGCCAGTCGCGCTTGCGCTCGGCGGTCAGATTGACCTGTTCGTCCGAACCCCGCACCTCGTCGAACAACGGTGCGCGTGCCGCCACCGCGTCCGCCAGCGACTGGTGGCTGCCGGTGACCAGGACCGTCGGACGACCCGCTCCGCGCTCACGCTCGATCAGTTCGACGATCTCGAGGCGGTAGGGCAGCTCGATGTTCGAGAAATTCACCCGCGAGGCGATCTCCGCCTTCAGCCGCGCCTTCCCGCCGGCCAGCCAGAGCGGTGCGCGCAGTGCCTGCAGCGGCTGCTCGCGCAGCAGCGTCAGAAAGCTCTCGAGCAAGAGGTCTGTGCGGACCAGCGTGCCATCGAGATCGACGCACAGCGGAACCGCCCGATCGGCGGAACCGTTCATCGGCAGCAAGGTCTGGAGGGGCGCGTAGTCTAGCGTCGAGCACGGCGCCGCGGGGCGACACGTGTCCCGGTCACGACGGGTAGTTGGCCCGTCGACAGACCCATCGACAGGCACGGACCCGGGCGCCGGACCGGAGCGCCGGACCTCAGTGACGTGACGGCAGCAACGCCGGCAACGCACGGCGGCGCACCGCCGGGTACAGCACGCATTCGACGAGCCAGCAGAACACCAGGGTCACCGCGACGTAGCCGGCGAGCTCCAGCAACGGGTTGCCGATGAAGTCCAGGTAGCGCGCCTCGGCCAGCAGGAACCAGTGCGAGATGTACAGCGCGTAGGAGACGGGGGCCAGCAGCAGCCCGGGACGGGTCAGCGTATCGAACCCGCGCCATTCGAACCGTTGCCAGACCAATGCGACGGCGATGGCGAAGGTGGCGAACAGGAAGTGGCGGAACTCGACGATCGGGTGCCGGGCGAAGATCAGGCGTTCGACGCCGGACGAGTCGAACCAGGCGTTGACCCCGAGCACCCCGGTGATCGCTGCCAGCGCAACGAGGGGCGGCAGCACCCGCCGCCACACCCGTATGCGGCCGTTCATGTAGGCCTCGGCCATCATCACGCCGGCCCACCACAGACCGAAGTACATCAGGATGCGCGGCACGAACGTCGGATAACGCGTGTAGACCAGGGCAGCGGTCAGGGCGATGGACAGCACCAGGACATCGCGTCGACGACGCGATGCGGGTGCGATCTCGCCGTCAGGCCCGGCGAACAGCCGCCACAACGGCCAGTACAGCATGTAGAACCACCACTCGTAGGCGAGCGACCACAGCGGCGTGTTGCCCAGATAGGTGCGCACGACCACATTCGGCTTCGACCAGACCCAGTCCTGCAGCATCAGCAGGTTGCCCACGAACACCTCCGGATGGGCGTCGACCAGCGTGCCGGCGTGAGCGCTGACCACCAGGTAGCTCGTGACGAGGACCGCGATCAACGGCACGTAGATCCGCAGCGCCCGTTTGAGGAGGTACCCGCGGAACGACTTGTCCCGTCCGCGCGTGAACGAGTAGTGGATCACGAATCCGGACAGCAGGAAGAACAGGATGACCGCCTCCTGGCCGAACCGGAACAGTATCCCGACGTTGATGCCGTCGACATGCCAGCTCTGGGGCAGCAGGTGGTGGAGGACGACGTAGCCGGCGGCAAGCCCGCGCAGCGCTTCGAGGCGGGCGAGCTTGCCGCGCCCGGCGCGCACGATCGGCGTCACGGCTCCGCCGGCGACGTCCATCGGTTCACGATCCGCGGCGTGCGGCCCGCGCGCCGGCTTGGTCAGTGCGGTAGGCACCGTACTCATGATGATCCTGGACCGGTGGCAAGGAGCGCCGAGCCTGCCGCGCTCCGTATGACATCCAAAATCGAGATACAAGTCACGTTTTCGATGGTTCGCGTGCCGATCAGAACGGTCAGGCCACGTCGAGCATATCTCAGAATCGTCGGAAATCCTCGCTAAAAGTGGGGCCACGTCCTACGGCGTCTTGAAGGCGCTTATCAGCGCCGGGATGTCGAACACGTTGTCCCGGTGCTCGAAATCGCCACCGTCGTCCGGGTAGCCCTCGCCGAACCAGTAGTGGTGGCTGACCGAGCCCTCGCCGTGAACGCGATTGCCGTTGGCGCTGGAGCCGCTGGCCACCCGGTCCACCGACCCGCGGGGCTGGCGACTGGCACGAGCGACGATGACGTGCGGCTTGTTGCCGCTGGCCGGATCCAGCGCATCGGTGACCTCGAGATCGTTGCAGTCGTAGTGCACGTTGGACTGTCTCCGGTCCCCGACGTGCACATCGGTGGTGAACAGGTAATCGAACCGGCTGTCGGCGCCGACCTTCATCCGGTTGTTGCGCGCGACGATGTTGTCGGAGAACTGGATCTCCACGTGCGCCTGCAGCTTGCGATCGCCGAGCGGACCAGCCTTGTCGCGCCACTCGGTGCCGTTCGACAGCACGAGAGCATCGCTTTCCTGGTGCTTGGTGAAGCGCTTGCCCGCATCGATGGTGCGATTACCGAACACGCGCAACGGCTGCGCCGCATCGGTCGCGGCATAGCTCTGGATGGTCAGGAATTCCGCATCCTGACGCTTGCCGTTCGACTGGTGCTCCAGCGCGGTGTTGTTCGCGATGATGCCGCCGGAGATCGTATCCTCGCCGCCCCCGTTCAGCAGTATCGCGTTCGCCCGTGCGGTCAGGGCGGGATCGTCGGTGTCGTTGACGATTCGCTCGAACCGGTTGCAGGCCAGATGGATGTCGTCGGCGCCACGCACCGTCACGCCGGCCACGTTGCGCCCGTCCCGGTGCAGCGCGTCCAGGAAGCCCCCACCGACCAGCGTGAAACGATCCGCCCCGCTCCGGACCTGGTAGCCGGTGTGCACGGAGGGGGAGCCGGCGGCGTTCACCGGCGAGTCGAACAGCCGGACATCCGGTGCGTCGATCACGACCACCACCCCCGAACCCCCGTCGGCGGTGTTCGCGGAGGCGACGATCATCGGCATGTCGAAGATGTCGATCGGTTCGGCAAGGTGCAGCCCCTCGACCCGGTAGACGCCCTGACCGACGATCGCGCCACCGGGGTTGGCATCGACCACGCGCTGGATCATCGCCGTGTCGTCCCGCCCGGAAGGCGCGGGCAGACGGACCGCGTCGACCGGCGGCGAGGGCACGGGCAGCGCGCTCACTCGCTCGCCCGCCACGTCCAGCGTCCAGAAGCAGGCGTCGGGGTGCTGGTACAGGAACTCGGCCACGAAGTGATCGGTGTCCGGGTAGCACGCGTTCTCGAGGCCGGCCTGCCGTATCCGGTCAAAGGACATGTCGGGCAACACGTCGGGCGACACCCGGGGCGCATCGAAGGGCTGTGCACTCGCGGACCGGTCCGCCGACTGCCAGGACCACAGACCGATTCCGGCCAGTCCGCACACGATCACCAGTCCAAGCGTCTTCATCATCGTCTTCGTCTGCCTGCGCTCCCGAGGATACCCGTGATACCCGCCGGACCCGCTCCCGGCATATCGATTGCACATGCGAGGCAACGCCGTGCGCGGCAGTCCAGCGAACCGACGATGAACCAGCGCCCCTCCTCAGACCGCCGCCGCACGGCGATGGCCCTCGTCCTGCTTGCCGGATCCGCGGTCGCCTGCGATTCGGGGTCGACCCGTTCCGGTGCGGAGCCCGACAACCGGGAGCTGGCGGACGGGTCGGAGCCGCCACCCGTGACGCTCGACATGGCGCAGCTGGTCGGCCACGTCGAGATCGCGCAACCGGCCGGCGAGCTGGACGGTGGCTCCCTGTCCGCCCGTTTCGTGCGCCTGGCCGCACCGCAGGAGCATGCCCGGTTGATCGCCGACACGCTGCCGGCACTCGACGGGTGCCAAGTGACGCGACAGGCACCGTCCACCGGCGAGGACGTCTTCGCCGATGGTGAAGGTGCCAGTCGCCGCATCGGCGCCGGGGAGACGATCACCTTCACCGGTCCGGCCGGCACCTGGCTGACGCTGACGCGCGATGCGGATTTCGAGATCGAGTACATCAACGAGCTCGACCTGCCGTTGCCGATTCCCGAACGGTTGACCTTCGATCTGCCGGGCGATGAATTCCCGGCGTTCAGCGACATCCCGATACGCAAGGTGGCGCCGGTCGAGCAGGCAGCCGGCACGAGCGACGGCGTGGGGCGCGACGACGTGATCCGCTGGGCCGCCCCGACGATCGCGGCGGGCGCCAACGAATCGCTGTTCATCCGCCTGACCCTGCTGGACGTCACCGACGAAGGCATCGTCACCACGGTTGACTGCCTGACCGGCGACGATGGCGAATTCGTCCTGCCGGGCGCTGCGCGCGAGACGCTGGACGACACCTTCTCCGCTACCAGCACGCTGGCCCGCGTGTCGGTGAACGCGTTCTCCCGGCAGGACGCGCTACTGCTCGTGACCAGTCAGTAGGCGGGCCATCGGTGGTGGCGCCAACCTGCCTGAACGGTGTCCGCCAGGTCAGCGGCGTGCGCGCAACAGCGCATCGATACGCTCGTGGAACCCCTGCAGCACCACGCGCTTCTCGATGAACGGACGCGTCGTCTCGGACACCAGGCGCCGGTCGACGGAGCGCATCTCGTCGGCGAACGCCAGGATCGCCCCGAAGTCGGTCTCGCCCTGGCGGTAGTAGGGAAAGCGCTCGTCGAAGACGTCGCGGTAGCCTGCATAGACCGGCAGTCCCGCTCGCAGGTATTCGCGCACCTTCAGGGTGTTGCCCTCGCTCATGCGCTTGCGATGGATGGCGAAGGTGCTCAGCCCGATCGTTGCGCGGGCGACCAGCGCATCAATGGCCGGCATGTCCAGGTAGCCGTGCACCCTGAAGCGCGGATCGCGTGACAGGCGCCGTCGCTGCTCGTCGGTGAGCTGCCCGACCACGTGCACGATGAAGTCGAGGTCGCTGCGGTCGGCCGCATCGTTGAGCAGATCGAGCCCGGCCCACGACGAGTACTTCGACGACATCAGCAACAGCTCGTGCGGCCCGTCGCCGAGCGTGGGGGGCACGACGCAATCATCGTCGTAGAACGCACCGTTGGAGTAGACCAGCACCGGCTTGTCGGGGCCCAGCGAACGGTCACGCTCGTGCAGGGCGATCTCGTGCGTGACGCCCGCATGGGCGATGGCGTGCGACAGGGTCAGCGGGCCGAGCAGGCGTTCGCCGATCGCCCGCGCGCGGATGCTCGCCCGTCCGTCGCCCCACAGTTCATGGTGTTCCATGGCATGGTGCATGGTGATGACGGGTACCGGTGAATCGCGCACGAACCGCCACTGGAACGGGTCGTAGGCGGCGTAGCGCAGCAGCACCACGTCGAAGCCTGCAGCCTTCCGCGTCAACCAGCGGTAGTAGTCGCGCTTGAACGATGCCCAGCTGCCACGCCCTGCGGGGTGGTGGCACACCGTGCCCTCGAGGCCGGCCGGGCAGTAGAAGGACGAGGTCCAGGGCAGGCCCGCATCGTCCGCTGCGCGCTGCTCCTGCTCCATCTGCCGCACCGGCCCCACCACGGGGGCGCGCATGTGCGCAGCGTGCAAGACGCGTGGCAGACCGGTCACCGACGCCACGGCTACGGACACGGCTCAGGCATTGCCCGAGCGTCGACCGGCGGTGCGCACCGTCCACCAGGCCCCGGCACCGATCAGCAGCAGGGGCAGCACGTACTTTAGCACCTGCGCGACACGTTCGATCAGCGCGAGCACCTCGGCCTGCCACGTGAAGTGCGTGCCGACCGGGTAGGACATGTAGGTGTTGTTCTCGCGCGAGGCGATGATGTCGACGTACTGCGCGTTCTCACCGGTGTAGGCGCGCTCCAGCAGGTCACGATCCAGCGCCAGTTCCTCCACGCTCGGGATGTCGCCGTTCGCCTGGACCGGGGTCGCTTCGGTATCGGGGTCGTACAGGTGCCAGTCGCCGTCGTACCAGGCCTCCATCACCACGTGACCGATCAGCCCAACGTGCCGGGCCGGAATGCCTTCGTCGAGCGCCAGCTGCAGCAGCAGGTACGACGACTGGCTGCACACCAGCGAGTGACCCGAGGCGACGTAGACCGCCGGATCCCAGATCAGCCCGAACGGGCGCACGACCTGGTCGGCCAGGAACAGCAGCCAGTTGGTGCCGAGCGTGTGCCGGGCGCCGTTGTTGTGCGTGAAGCGGGCGGCCACGACGTCGTACAGCGCGTCCATGCGCTGCCGGTCGGTGGCACGATCGAAGCTCGGCAGCAGGGCACGCGCTTCGGCGGCGAGTGCCGCCGGCGTGCGGGCCCGCTGCGCCAACGCCGGATCGAACGATTCCCACGGACGCGCATCGCGACTGTCGTACTGCGCCAGCGGCGTGCGCGGTCCGACGATCGACAGGCCGAGCAGCACGACCCCGATGACGATCAGGCTCGACCCGCCGAACCCGATGCGCCGCAACGCGGTGGAACGACCTTTCACGGGTGCCGCCCTCGGGATAACGTCCATCATCGCAACCGGTCACTCGTCCATCACACGTCGACGGATGATACTCGCGACGCCGCCGCCATGTCGGCCGCACCGTCGGCCGAGACGCTACTTGTAGGATGCCTTGGTGGTATCCACCTCGAGGATGTTGCCGATGGCCTCGAACCCCCCGCCGGTGCGGCTGTAACCCTCGCCGAACCAGAAGTGGTGCTTGATGGAGCCGGCACCGTGCAGGCGGTTGTAGTTCACGCTCGAGTTGGTGGCCTCGTACACCGGACCGTCCCTGTCACCCAGCGCACTGGCACGAGCGACGAGCGCGGCGACCGAGTTCCTCACCGACGAATCGAGCGTGTCGGTGAATTCCAGGTCGTTGCAGTCATAGTGGATGTTGTCCTGGATGTTTCGACCGTAGTTCACGTTGGTGTGGAACAGGTAGTCCCAGCGTCCGTCGGCGCCGACCTTGACGCGATTGTTGCGCGCGATGATGTTGTTCGAGAACTGGACCTCGACGTGCGCCTGCAGCTTGCGGTCGCCGAGCGGGCCACTCTTCACGGTCCAGGCGTGATCGTTGGACAGCACCACCGCATCGCTCTCCTGATGCTTGGTGAAGCGCTTGCCCGCGTTGGTGGTGCGGTTGGCGAAGATCTTCACCGGTCGCGACGGCGTCGTGCCGGCATAGCTCTGGACGGTGAAGAACTCGGCATCCTTGCGGCTGCCGTTGGACTGGTGGTTGCTCGCCACGTTGTTCACCACGTAGCCCCCGGAGGTGATCGTGTCGTTGCCGCCATTCATCCAGATGGCGTTGGCGCGGGCGGTCTTCGACGAATCGCTGGTGTCGTTCAGGATGTTTTCGAAGGTGTTGCAGGCAAGATGGAAGTCCTGCGCCCCGCGAATCACCACACCGGAGGCGTTCTGCTGAGCGCGGTGCAGGATGTTGGAGAAACCGCTCTCCACCAGCACGAAGCGGTGCGCACCGTCTTCGACCCGGTAACCGGTATGCGTCACGGAAGAGTTCTGCGCATCGATCGGCGAGCGGAAGATCCGGACGTCGGGCGCGGTGACGCGCACCACCGTGCCGGCACCGCGTGCCGCCTTCATGGGCATGTCGTGAATATCCACCGAGACACCGATATCCAGCTCGCCGACGATGTACACCCCCCCCGTGCCGACCACCGAGCCACCACCGCTGCCATTGATCGCACTCTCCAGCGCGGCGGTATCGTCCACGCCGGACGGCGACGGCAGACGCACCGCGTTCGCCGGTGGCTGCGGCGTGGCGATCGGCACGACCCGACTCCCGGCCGAATCGACTTCCCAGAAGCAGACGTCGGGGTTCTGATACAGGAACTCGGCCGCATAGTGATCATCGTCGAGGTAGCAAGCATTGGACAGGCCGTCCGCCTCGATGTCGCTGAACGACTTGCTGCCGTTCGCGCTGCCGTCGTTGCCTGACTCCGGCTCGGGCTCGGGCTCGGGCTCGGGCTCGGGTTCGGGCTCGGGCTCGGGCTCGGGCTCGGGCTCGGGCTCGGGCTCGGGCTCGGGCTCGGGCTCGGGCTCGGGCTCGGG
>JAULKR010182993.1:0-46656 GCA_032356305.1 Prasiola linearis
TTTTTTGAAACTAAAGAGGCGGACCCTCAAGGTGAGGGTGAAGTTTCAATATTTGATCTCGTAAAAAGTAGTCTGAGGTTGCGCCCTGATCGGATCATCGTCGGTGAGGTTCGGGGCGCGGAAGCCTTCGAATTGATACAGGCGATGAACACGGGTCACAAAGGTTGCCTTGGAACCATTCACTCCAACTCCGTTGCAGATGCTCTCGTGCGTTTAGAATCTTTGGCATTGGGAGCTGGCGGCGTCAGTGAGCGCGCTCTGAGATACTCGATTCAGTCCGCAATCGATCTCGTGGTTCAGGTCTCCAGACTTCGGGATGGATCTCGAAAGGTCATCGAAATTGGTGAGGTCCTCGGCTTTGATGACGCGGGAAATTACGTCACTAAAAACATCTTTGATATTCCCAAATTGGAGCTTCAGCCCAATGGAAAGCTAAAGGGTGAAATCCAGCCCACAGGCATATTGCCAACATTTATGGCAGAAATTGAAGAGAACCGGATTCCGTTCCCTCGCGGGAAATTCAAAAAGGCCGGATAGGCTCAAGCCTGAAATCCAATATAGGCCTACTTGACAGAAATACTGGGCATTCAACGCCAACGGTCATAGATTGTCAGACAACTTCCCTTGTTTAGGGAGGGTTTTCGTAGGAAACATCTATATTATGTTGGGCAGTTGCAAGATCTCCTATTCCGCTCTTGTTTACGCTGAGCGCCAAGGTGTTCAGCTGGAGTCCTTTTTTGAGTCTCAAAACCAACCCGTCGAATTTTTAAAAGATCCCACAGCTTGGCTCCCCGTAGACCAGTTGGAAAATTTTCTTTCCGATCTCTGTGAACATCTTGGCGTCTGTGAATCCGACACTTATTTCCGTGAAGTGGGCCAGGCGGCTTTCGAACTTCGGGCTTGGGGCGTTTTAGATAGCGTTCTGAAAATGGTGGAATCTCCAAAAGATGTTTTCGGTCAGCCGGATCGTTTTTTGTCGTATTTTTTATCACCTCACCCGTCCGTAAAAATTTTTGAAAATGAAGAGCATCATATTTTCTTTGCGATGGATCTCAACACAGAAACGTTCCCATTTTTAGCGTCTTATCTGATGGGAGCCGTAGAAGGTCTTCCTGTATATATGAATCAACCCGTCGCCAAAATGTCTCCTAAGGGCCCCGGTCTTCTTCTGGAGTGGGCTCAAGAGCAAGCCAGTCTTTTGAGCGAAGACGATAAACGGGTGCGACAGTTCAATCCAGAGATGGTGCAGTCGGTGATGGAAAGTCTGCATGATCACCAGAAGAGTTTTGAAAAACAGCGCCAAGGACAAGGCGTCGGTAGTGAAAGTGTCGGAGCCGCAGGAATGTCGTCTGAAGACTTAGAAAAAATGGTACGCGCCGAAGTGGAAAAGCGTCTGCAGGTTTGGCAGGATCAAAAGAAAACTTTTGAAGATACAATCTTCACGATCAAAAATGATTTCTATAAGCTCTATGACTACTTTACGCGAGCCCAGCAGCTGATTACTTTGATCAGTGGAACCGCTCGTAAGGCGTCGGTGCGCGAAGCCATGCGTCGCGTAGATTGGCCATACGTACAAAAAGAGTTTCCTGAAATGATTGAGGGGACTTGTGATTCCATTCTCGCTCTTAAGGATTCGTTACTGAATCTTGAAGAGCCGGGGTCTTTAGCCCCAGCGACCCAAGTCGATCAGCGCAAGTCGTTGGACCTTAATCATTTTATCAACGAGGTCATCGAAGACTTAGCTGTTGAGCCAGGCTCTTTAACCATTGATACGCATTGGCTTTTGGATCGAAATGTTCCAGTAATCCCGAAAGATTTCGAAAAAGCACTGAAAGACATTTTTTCGGTCACGCTTTCTAAAAATCGTCAGGGTGGCGAGGTGAGAGTCATGACTCGGCCAAACGGTCGCAAGGCTGAGATCGAAATCACTGATACCGGAATGGGCTTTGACTCAGAGAGCTTGGCGCGACTCTTCACCAATGGTGAAGAGCTGAACCTTTTTGGCAGTCAGGAAATTCTTAATCGACACAGCGGAGCATTAAAGGTGACCAGTCGATCTGGCGAAGGTTCGACTTATCTGATAGAACTTCCATTCCACTAAAATTGGAATTTTAAAATCGAAAAAAATATCAAAAATTATCGAAGGAGCGAGCTGTGGCAAAAATCCAAAAGATTTATTCACGTGAAGTTTTAGACAGTCGAGGTTTTCCAACCGTCGAGGTCGATGTCACATTAGAGTCCGGTGTTCTCGGGCGGGCTATTGTTCCTTCAGGAGCCTCGACGGGAGCTCATGAAGCCTGTGAGCTTCGCGATGGTGAAAAACGCTTTGGTGGCAAGGGTGTGCTCAAGGCGGTGGGCCATGTGAATAGAACTATAGCCTCTGTTCTTGAGGGAAATGGGTTTCCGACCCAAGCCGAATTAGATACGGCATTGATTGAGCTCGATGGTACTGAAAATAAAACGAAGTTGGGGGCCAATGCCATCCTTGGTGTTTCGTTAGCCTTCGCTAGAGCCTGCGCCTTAGACAGTGGGCAGCCTCTGTATCAATTTTTGGGCGGTGAGACAGCCACTCAGCTTCCGATCCCTCTGATGAATGTGATCAATGGCGGAGCGCATGCGGATAACGGTTTAGACGTTCAAGAGTTTATGATCGTGCCGAGACTCGAGACCTACTCCGAGTCTCTTCGTGCTGGAAGTGAGATTTTTCATAGCCTAAAGACACTGCTTTCGAAAAAGGGTTTAACCGTCGCCGTTGGTGATGAAGGCGGCTTTGCGCCTAAGTTGGGCAGCAACCAAGAAGCACTAGAGTTTCTGATGAGAGCCATCGAAGCTGCGGGCTACACGGCTGGGCATGATATCTTCTTGGCTTTGGATGTGGCTGCTACGGAATTTTATAAAGACGGGGCTTACCACTGGGAGGGAGGTAAACTCTCTGCGGCGGAGCTTAGTGAGGTCTACGGAAACTGGCAAAAGAATTTTCCTTTGATCAGTGTCGAAGACGGCTTGAGTGAAGACGATTGGGAAGGCTGGCAAATTCTGACCAAGCTTCAGGGCGGCAAGATGCAGCTCGTAGGCGATGACCTTTTTGTCACTAACCCAAAAAGGCTTGAGAGAGGTGTTTCTGAAAAATGTGCCAATGCCTTGCTTGTGAAAGTCAACCAGATTGGAACCTTAACGGAAACTCGAAAAGCGGTGTCCTTCGCCCAAGAGTCGAATTACAAAACTGTGATGTCTCACCGGAGTGGTGAAACTGAAGATACTTTTATCGCTGATTTGGCGGTGGCCCTCGGATGCTCTCAAATTAAAACGGGAAGCCTGAGCCGCAGTGAGCGCATTGCAAAGTACAACCAGCTTTTGAGAATCGAAGAAGAGCTGGGCGCAAACGCGAAATTCGCCAAGCTACCGGTTTAGTCCGTTATCCCAAACAGGGATTAGGCCGGCCGGAGCCTGCTGAGGTCCTTCGCATGCGCTCAGGACGACATGGATGAGCATGTCATCCTGAGCGCATGCGAAGGACCTCAGCAAAGTCAGCAGAGGACTGCCGAGAGTCCTCGCTAGCCTTAAGCCGAGCGTCGTTGTCAGTGCTAGAAAACCCCGTTAAGATAAACCCATGTGGAATCGAACCATTAATACCTTTCAGAGATTTATCGAGCAGCCCGGGAAAGTTTTTTTTGTAGCGGCAGCGGTTACGCTTTTCCTCGTCGTTCTCAATGGAAGCCTCTGGCGTTTTTGGAGTCTACAAAAAAATCAGGAAAAAATGGTTTCACGCCTTATGGACATCGAAGAAAAGTCTCGACGTTTAGAATTTGAGATCCATGAGGCCAACAAACTTACTTACATCGAGCGTCAGGCCACCGACCAATTTGACTACGTCCGAGAGGGCGATCTGATTTTTGTCTTCGCTGAATAAGCCTTCAGTTTCTTAATGATTTTGTGTATGAGTGGGGGATGAAAAAACTCTACTTAGTTGATGTTAGCTCTATGTTCTTTCGTGCCTTTTATGCTGTGCGAATGCTGAACAATTCTAAAGGTCTTCCTACGAATGCCATTTACGGTTTTCTTTCAATGTCGTTAAAGCTTCTACGCGATATTAAGCCGGAGTACATGGTTTACTGCTATGACAGACCTGAGCCGTCATTCCGAAAAGCATTAGATCCTAATTACAAAGCGAATCGCTCAGAAATGCCAGAGGATCTCTCCCCTCAAATCCCTTATATAAAGAGCCTGACTGATGCTTTAGGAATACCGTCCCTCGACAAAGAGACCTTTGAAGCCGACGACGTCATAGGCACCCTTGCAAGTCTAGGGGAGCGTGAGAAACTCGACGTTGTTATTGTTAGTGGGGATAAGGATTTTGCCCAGCTGATCAATAACAGAGTGACGATGTTCGATACCATGAAGAATAAAAAATATGACCCTCAAGGTGTCATCGACAAGTGGGGCGTGCGCCCCGATCAATTTATCGACTACTTGGCTATATGCGGAGACAGTTCAGATAATATTCCTGGAGTCAAAGGCATAGGTCCAAAAGGGGCGACAACTCTTCTGGCCCAATTTGAAACTCTCGATGGTATTTATGAAAATCTTGATAAAGTCAAAAGTAAGTCTCACATCAAAAAATTGGAAGCTGCTAAAGAATCGGCCTATTTGTCGAAGACGTTGGTCACTATTGTCCGAGACATCCCTTTTGATCTCAAGCTTTCAGACCTGGGATTACGTTCTATTCAAAAAGGAGATCTCGGCACTTTGCTTGATGAATTGGAGTTCAACGCTTTTAAGAAAACGCTCCTTGGCGATCAAGCGCCGCCAGCTCCGGTCGCTCCCAACCCAGAGAGCGCTGGCGCAGCTCAGATTCTTGAAGCGGAAGCGCCACCCTTAGAAGCTCTGGAAAAAGATGAAAAATCTCTAGAAAAATGGCTCAGTGGTGGTGATAACGTCTTTGTTTGGACGGACGCTCGACAGGCTTGTCTCCTAAAAGACAATCAAGTGGTGACCTTTGAAGGGACGCCAGAGTGGCTTCCCACTCTCTTACAGAAAAAGAAGATCTTGTGGAAGGGCTATAACCTGAAAAAGATTTGGCGAGCCTGGGGCATTACCGGAGGCAATGTCGGTTGGGATCATAAGCTCGCGGCCTACCTCCTTAAGCCCGGAGCCATCAAGTCTTATGAAGACATATTGCAGCTCTATTGTGGGAAAACTCTTTCGGAATTTCCCTCTGGAATCGAGATCATGGGGACTCAACTGGCTCTAGAGTCTGTATTAAAGGCCAAGCTTAAAGAGAACAAAATGCTTCCGATTCTGCAAACTTTGGATTTGCCTCTTATAGAAGTTTTAGCCTCTATGGAAACCCTCGGAATTGGACTGGATGTCGACTTTTTGAAGTCAGAGAGCGAAGACTTGGCAGAGGATATCGCTAAGATTCAAAAAGAAATCTTTGCAGACAGCGGCGAAGAGTTCAACGTCGCGAGCCCAAAGCAGGTGGGGGTTGTTCTTTTTGAAAAGATGAACCTCCCGCCGGGCAAAAAAACGAAAACAGGATTCTCAACCAGCGAAGATGTCTTGAGCAAACTTGTGGCCGAATATCCCATCGCTGGTAAAATTTTAAAATTTCGTGAGTTCAGTAAATTGAAATCGACTTATGTGGACGCCCTTCCAGACCTTGTGAATGCGGAAACCGGCCGAATTCACACAGACTTGAACCAAGCTTTGACGACGACGGGACGACTCTCTTCGTCTCATCCAAACTTACAAAATATCCCCATCCGCTCAGAAAAAGGTGAGCGCGTCCGAAGAGCCTTTGTGGCTCAGCCCGGAAATCTGCTCGTCTCAGCAGATTACAGCCAGATCGAATTGCGGGTGTTGGCCCATATCTCTAAGGATGAGGGTATGCAGCAAGCCTTTCACCAGGACCGAGACATCCACAGTTGGACTGCGGGAGAGGTCTTCTCGGTCTCCCTTGAAGATGTGACTAGCGATCACCGGCGCAAAGCGAAGGCGGTTAACTTTGGTATTGCTTACGGGCAGGGCGTACATGGGCTGTCTGAGGCTTTAAGTATTCCCAGAGGAGAGGCAAAAGACATTATCACAAACTACTTCAAAAAGTTTCCAGGTGTTCAAGACTATATGAAGACAGTCGTTGAAAAAGCCAAAGAGACGGGTTACGTGGAGACTCTTTTTGGACGACGTCGTTATCTGCCAGAACTTTTCTCTAAAAACGGTATGCATCGCGCTTTCGGTGAGCGAGCGGCTATCAATGCTCCTATTCAGGGGACAGCCAGTGACTTGGTTAAAATGGCTATGCTAGAAATCTTCGATGACTTCCCGAAGCAAATGCTCCTACAAGTGCACGATGAACTGATATTTGAAATTCCTGAAGCCGACGTCGAAGAGGCCGCGGAAAGAATTCGTGAGACCATGGAAAACTGCGTGAACCTTACGGTCCCTCTTAAGGTGAATATTGCTTGGGGTAAGAATTGGTCCGAGGCTCATTAGTAACGGTAGGATGGTTTTCGTTCGAGAAGCTTTGCGTTTGAGTCGATTGAACACACCGTTGAGCAGATAGGCCTGGAAAGAATTTTTCTGGCCTTTTAAATCTTAGGGGTGCCATTTTTACTATCCCTAATTTTTCATGGGCTCCTTTTAGGGGTCCTTAGTCTTTGCGATTTTTCGACCTCAGAGAAAAAAAAAGTCAAAAACGAAGTACAGTATCTGGAACTCCAGGGTGAGGCTCAGATTTCTCGACCGAAGATGGTGAAAGCTTCGAAGTCAGAACGGTTTTCGAAAGCGTCTTCTAAAGCATCACCCTCACAAAACTCGAAAAATAAAAAGTCAAAAAAACGTTTAGATACTGAGGATTTAATTCCACGAACTGTGGATTTTCAGCGAATGCAGCATAACCAAAAGGCTTACAATGGATCGGGTACGGATCCTACAGCACCTGACAACTCCAGCGATGACTGGGGTGCTGGAGGCCACCAATTTGGTCGCCTCCAGGACTACGGAGCGCTAAAGCGCGTCTCTCAGAGAATCGACCAACTCGTTCAATATCCCGAAGTTCTTTCGACGCGCAAAATTGGTGGGTTCGTGAAGGCACGCTTAGTTTTAAGAAAAGACGGTGTCTGCGACTGGAGGGCCTCCTCCATCGGTGGGACTCGGCATGAGCTCCGGGTCTACGTTTTGATGCTCCTCAAAGACTATTGTGCAAAAGGGCCTGGACGCTTTACGAGAGAATCCAACAATGTGGATTTTTCCTTTCAATTTGATGTTTACAGCAAGAAGAAGTCTTTTACTCTGATTAATGGCAATGTGGTTTTGGTGCATCTTCCCGGGCATCAAGATAGAGGGAGCTGGAAGCTAGGCCCGCTGCAGGGCCATGCTCTTTTTCCGACAATGGTTTTCTTAAACCCCCAGTGGATTAGCGAAAATTGGAATCGCCTTGTGCACAAGAAGGGAGCTTTGGAGGAATTAAAGCAAGAGTTGAGCGACCCTAAATTTTGATGAGCCTTCCTCCTCTGCGGGTCGTCCTGACATGGATGAACATGTCATCTATATGAGGAAGACTAGTAAAAAAGAATTTTCTAGAACTACATCTCTAAAAAAAATTACGTGAGTTGTCCAAACGGTAACTTTTAAAGCGAAAGCGTGGGGCGTAAAATCTTGCCGTCATTACCGTTGGCGTTTACAGGCGTCTAATTTTGAGACAGTTGTAAAGGGACCACAGGGACGCCTAAGTGCCTGAGATTACTGAATGGGGATCGCATGAGAAGCGTCTCATAGTGGCACGCATCTAGCACTTCTAGGGAGTAACCAGAAGGATATAATGCTCAAGATACTCATTCAAATTGGACTCGGATCAGCACTCATTCTCTGGGCTCCAACGGCTTTTGCAGGATCCGCAACCTGGGCCAAGACAAACACTACAAAAGTTCAAACTCAGGGACTTAAGATTTCCGATGGTGAGTCCTGCGAAACTTTGGAAGCACAATGGTCTGAAAGAGCTTTTCAACTGAAAATTCGTTGTGGAACTTATTTCTTTTCCTCCCTTTACCCACTAAATAGCAAAAAAAACTCGTTGAGAGTTTCACGAACGAAGTCGACTTTGGTGATTACGGGTTTTGATTACAAGAGCTATAAGATTCAGACCCAAAACGATACGTTTCACTCACTACGTATCCCCTACGTGAACGAAGTCATAAGAGTTGAAAAGTTTGCCGACGGTGATCTTTCGATTTATAGAGAAACTTTTGAAAACGACGAACTTGGTCGGATTGTTTCCACAGCTTCTATGCAGATCGTTTCTTTGAAAGGGAAAAGTTCTCCACCGAAGACGAAGCCGCGAAAATTTGGAGTCGCCTCCGTTACTCATTCTAAAAGACGACCGAAAATCGCCCTCAAGAATTAGAAGTAAAATTTCTAATTTTCAGCCTTCAGTTGATTTCCCAGCCCACCACGCGATGATTCTCAAAATAGACGAGTTTCGTAGCGGTCACATAACCGTTTACTGTCGAAAACGTGTCTTCGTAGGTCCAACGCTCATTGCCGTACTCGGCTTGCCCAGCGACTTCGACCTCGCTGGGTGAACCCAGCTGAATCTGTACATTCTGTTTGTCCATTCCTAATTGCAGTTGGGCGGAAGCACTCATGGGAGTATTGTAGACCTCTCGAGACGGTTCCTCTTTCGAGGTGCTAGGACCAGAGTATTTATCGAGAAGTGAATCGAGCTCGTCATAGGGGGAATGGGCTGCAAAACTGCTTCCTTCAGGTCCCATTCGGTCTAGTGTCGGCGGTCGCGTTGCCATGCAGCCGACAAACGAAAAGAGAATGGAAACCCATGAAGTGAATTTGATCATCAATAACTCCTTTATACATTCAATGGTCTATCGGAAAAAATGTCTCATTAGTGAACAGTGTTCCCTCAGTTTTATGAGGAACTCGACCTTGGTCCGCAGATCCCATTTTGCCTTTTGCTCAAAACGAACTTATGATCAGAAATATGAGCGATGAGGATCAAAAGCCAAACGGAGCTAATCTGGAGAACTTACCTGACGAAGGAGAGCCATCCATTTCTGATGCCCAAATCAATAATCGGAAGAGATCTGCTAAAGATCCAAAGGCGGCAGAAAATGATTTTGAAGACCTCGACAGCCTCGCTGACGGTAATGAAGACACCAGTGAGGGCGATGCCTCACTTGAAGATTTAGACAAACAGCTCATGGAAGTGGCTCCAGAGTTAACTGAGGAATTGGCAGCTGTTCAGGCTGGGAATTTTTCAAAACTAGACATTACTGAAGATACGGCTGGCAGGAAAGGCGTCTCGAAGGTCGGAAAACTGCTTAGGAAAGGATCTTCCCTTGGAAGTATGGACCGGCGTCAGAAGATGCTTCTCGGCTCGATCATTGGAATTCTTATAATTTTTGTACCGCTTTTTATGGCGACCGTTTCGGGCGGTCTGGTGCCGGGATTCAAAATTCCCTACCATCTCACTCTGGAAGAGCTCAGTGACGATGTTCGCTCTTATGATGCTTCAAAAGCGATGATACCTCTATTTGATAGCTTTCGAACGAAGGCCATTACTGTCACGCTGCCCCAGCTTGTTATTAGTCTCAAGCCGAAAGACGGAAGACCCAGTTACGGGAAGTTTGTCTTCTCGTTGAGTGTTCGAGACGATGAGTACGCCAAGGTTATCGAGCAGCAAAGAGCGACAGTTATTGATCTTATCCAGAGAACTATGGAAGAGGTCACATGGGACGACTTGCAGAGTCCTATAGGGAAAGAAAAAGCAAAAAAAATAATCCGTTATCGATTGAACGAGGTCCTTCAAGGCGAAGTCGTGGTCGGCGTCTATTATAAGAGCATCATTCTAACGAAATAATCCGCGTTTTTTTTGAGACCTCAGACGTCTCTGGAAACCTTTCCCCTAGTTTTGAACCTCTGCGGGTTGATTTTATAGAGCCGAACCTTATCGTGCAGTGTACTTTTAGGCATCTGAAGGTCTTCAGCAGCTTTTCTTTGGTTTCCGGAAAACTTCATCAGCTTTTGAATAATGAGTTCTTTTTCAATGATCTTTAAGGGAGGAAGGTCCTCGTCCGAGAGACCCAAATGGGTCACCGAGTTTTCAGGCTCTGGTTTGTCGATCAGAGTCTCAATGTCGTCCTCACCGATTCTGTGACCAGGAAAATAAGCGGCCGCACGGATAACGAGGTTCTTGAGCTCACGGATATTTCCAGGCCAATCGTGGTTCTTTAGCTTTTCAATGGCGTTATAAGAAAAGCCCACTCGATTCTCCTTACCAATGGCATAAAGAAGAGATTCAAAGTCCTCCATACGATCAACGAGTGCCGGGGGAGAGAGGCGACAGATATTGAGGCGGTGAAAAAGGTCTTCTCTAAAGTTTCCTTTCAAAATTTGTTCTCGAAGGTTTTTATGGGTCGCCGCTAGAATTCGGACATTTGTTTGAATCGTTTTATCACTACCTACCGGACGAATCTCCTTGTTCTCCAGCGCCCGCAGAAGTTTGGGTTGAAGGGACAAGGGGAGATCTCCAATCTCATCAAGGAAAAGAGTTCCGCCCCTGGCGGCCTCGAAAGCACCTTTCCGGTCTTCCGTGGCGCCCGTGTAGGCTCCTCGAACATGACCAAAGAGCTCGCTTTCAATGAGACTTTCACTAAGGGCACTACAGTTAATCGTTAGAATTGGCGCATTTTTGCGAGAACTGTGATCGTGAATCCACTGGCAAAGAATTTCTTTCCCAGAGCCTGAGGGACCGACGATGAGGACGGTGTAGTCTGTATTCGAAAATGCAGGTAGCCTTTTAAGCTGTTCGTTCCAAAGAGCGTTGCGGCTCTGAAGAGAATTTTCTGGAACTGCAAACTTGGAAAAAAGAAAGCAGGTTTCTCCGATCAAAACGCGATCGTTGTTGTGCAAATAGGCCTCGACTACCTTGGTTCCGTTCACTGAGGTGCCATTTTGGCTACGCATATCTTTCAGCACATAGCCTTGGGCACGCTTTTCGATGCGAGCATGGCGGGAAGAGACGAAGGCGTCAGATAGGATCAACCCGTTCTCGTAGCTTCTGCCAATAGTGAGGAAGTCTTTGATTTCAATAGTTTTATCGTCAGACTGCTGAATGGGAATGAGAAAGGCCTGAGGCCAGATGGGATTCGAAGTTTCGGATAGGTTTTGCGTGTTCATGTTTGTCTCCTTGTTCTTGAGATGTGTTATTACAATTCCTATGCCAGCTTAGACGGAGATGGCGCGGTCTCCAGGGTCCGGTTTCTCGATTCAAAATCCGGATTCCGAAATCTAGGATGGAATCCGCAGTCCTGAGGCTTATAAGTTCTACCCAAAGTCAGGAAAAAAGTGACTCTTTGGTCAAGGCTCGGTATCAGTGGGTTATGAAATCCATGGAGTTTGTAAAAAGTGCTGTCTCTTGGGGGCAATTTCCAGAGAAACATCTGCCAGAGGTGGTTCTGGCAGGGCGATCTAACAGTGGAAAATCTTCATTTGTAAACTGCTTGGCCCGAACCTCAGTCGCCAAAGTTAGTCAAAAGCCGGGGAAGACCCGCTTACTGAATATTTTTAATATGGGCCAGAAATGCTATCTGGTAGACATGCCCGGCTATGGCTATGCTGCACGCTCGGCGACGGAGCGGGTACAGTGGCAAAAAATGGTAGAGGGTTACCTGGTCGATAGCGAAAGAATTGCTGGCCTGGTACTTCTAATGGATATTCGTCGGACCTGGAGCGAAGACGAAGACATTCTCTATCAGTTTTGCTTGAGCCGAGACATCCCTATGGTTCTTGGCCTTACCAAGGCTGACAAGCTTTCCAAGTCTAAGTGGAAAAGCGTTCAGCTGAAAACAGAGAAGTCTCTAGAGATTCCTTGCTTTGCGCTTTCATCTACAAAAAAATGGGGCATCACTGAGGTCATGGGCCACGCCCTAAAGAACTGGATTTAAAATTCCGTGATTTGAGGTCCCAAATTGGGGCCGTTGGTAAACGCTTGAAGGTCTCTCGAAACCGATATTTTAGCACCCAAACTACAAACTCGCCGTGACAGAACCCAGATCCTTTGTTACCCAATAGAACCTTTGGGAGTTTGATTTGTCAAAAGTCGTAGCGGTCATTCCTGTTCGTTATGGTGCCCAAAGGTTTCCAGGGAAACCTCTAGCGCCATTACTCGGTAAACCCATGATTCAATGGGTTGTTGAAGGTGTGTCTCAAAGTCAAAATTTAGATGCGTTGGTCGTAGCAACGGACCACGACGAAATTGCGAACTGTGTTCGGGGTTTCTCCCAAGGGCTCGGATTAGACGTTGAGGTCGTGATGACGGATTCCGACCTGCCCACTGGAAGCGACCGTGTTTGGCAGGCTTCAAAAAAGCGTCCAGAATCTTTAATTCTCAACATACAAGGGGACGAACCGCTCATTCAAGGCGTCCTGGTGGATCAGATGCTAGAGGCTATGAAGTCGGCCCCAGACTGGGACATGCTGACCCTGGGGCGCGCCATGGATCAAGTGGCCTTCGAGTCGCCCAACACAGCGAAGATCGTTCTTAACCATAAAAATCAGGCTCTTTATTTTAGCCGCCTCGGTATTCCCTATTCTCGAAACTCCTCTGACAACGATTATGGAACCTGCCTCAAGCATGTGGGCCTCTATGGTTACAAAAGGTCATTTTTAGAAAAATTCTGTCATCAGAAGCCGACAGATCTGGAGCGTTACGAGGGGCTTGAGCAATTGCGTGCCCTTTATATCGGTGCCAGAATTCAAGTGTTAAAAACAGATTACGAAAGTTGGGGCGTTGATACCCCAGAAGACATCCCTCGAGTGGAAGAAAAATTAAGGACAATGTATGGCCAAAAATAAAAAAGCAGCAGGTAAAGGCAGCCCCAAGAAATCAGCAGGAAAATCATCTAGCAAAACGAGGAAAAAATCTTCAAGTCAAAAAAAGCAAGCTAAGGCCAAGCTTGCCTCGGTCGGTAAATCTAAGTCGGCTCGCTCGGCCCGAGTGACTCGCGAAAAGCCTCTTGTGCAAAAATTTATCTTTGTCACCGGTGGGGTTGTTTCCTCTATTGGAAAAGGTCTCTCTGCTGCAAGCTTAGGAACTCTTCTTGAAGCGCGCGGCCATAAGATTACGATTATGAAATGTGACCCTTATATCAACGTGGATCCGGGAACTATGTCGCCCTTTCAACACGGAGAAGTTTTTGTCACTGACGATGGCGCAGAAACAGATTTGGATTTAGGACATTACGAGCGCTTTACTTCGATCTATCTGAACAAGTCTAACAGTACCACTACCGGTCAAATTTACGACAGTGTGATCCGTAAAGAGCGGAGAGGGGACTATCTTGGAGGAACAGTCCAGGTGATCCCTCACATTACCGATGAGATTAAATCTCGAATTTACGAAGCGGCCCAAGGTTCTGAGATTACCATCGTCGAAATCGGAGGAACCATCGGTGATATTGAGGGCCTCCCTTTCGTAGAAGCTATTCGTCAGATCCGTGTGGACTTAGGCGTTGAAAACACACTTTATGTTCACGTGACTTACGTTCCTTACATCAAAACTGCTGGGGAGTTGAAAAGTAAGCCCACACAACACTCGGTGAAGGCTCTTCGAGAGATTGGGATTCAGCCCGATATCTTGATTTGCCGAAGTGAGACGCCAATTCCTATAGAGACAAAATCAAAGATTGGACTCTTTTGCAGTATGCGTCCTGAAAATGTGATTGGCGCTTACGATGCTGATACTATTTACGAAGTTCCGTTGATGCTCCACAAGGAGGGCTTCGATGATAAGGTGGTCGACATTCTGGGGCTTGAGTCTCTTAAGCCAGACCTTCGCGGCTGGGAGAAGATGGTAAAGACGCTCAAAGAGCCTTCTCGCTCAGTGACCATTGGAATCGTAGGTAAGTACACGAACCTTACTGAAAGTTATAAATCCTTGAATGAAGCTCTTGTTCACGGTGGCATCGCTAGCGATTCCGATGTGAAACTTAAGTATATCAACTCTGAGGAAGCTGATGCGAACACTATCAATTCCGCTTTGCAAGATGTGGACGGTATTTTGGTCCCTGGTGGTTTTGGCGAACGAGGAACTGAAGGAAAGATGCTCGCCATTCGCTACGCTCGGGAAAACAACATTCCTTTTTTTGGGATTTGTTACGGTATGCAATTGGCGGCGATCGAGTTTGCTCGTAATGTCTGCGGCCTTAAGAATGCTTCGACAAGAGAGTTTGAAGGCACAGTCAAGGGACAGCGAAATTTTGTGATCAGTCTGATGGAAGATCAGAAAGGTTTGGCTGAAAAAGGCGGAACTATGCGCCTTGGGGCTTACCCTTGCCACTTGAAAAAGGGGAGTCTGGTCAACAGAGCCTATCAAAATTCAGTTGTCTCTGAACGTCACCGTCACCGTTATGAGTTCAATAATAAATTTAGAGCCTTGTTTGAGAAGAATGGAATGTCGCTTTCTGGAGAATGTAAAGAAAGAGATCTTGTAGAGATTATTGAGATACCTGATAACGACTTTTTTGTGGGTGTTCAGTTTCATCCCGAATTCAAATCCAAGCCTATGGATCCTCATCCTCTGTTCGTCGAGTTTATAAAGGCAGCTCTGAGGTTTGATCAGGATGGAATACCTGTGGGGTCTATTAAAAAAATTCCGTTGAGAAAGTCTGGAAGAAAGAGAATTTCTGCTAAAAGACCGCGTTCTCAAAGTGCTGGCGCAAGGGCTTAGGGATGTCAGATATCAAAGAAGCTCAACGAGTTTTAGATATTGAAGTCCGCGCCATCGAGTCTCTGAAGAGCCGTATTGGAGAGAGTTTCGTAGGCGCCGTAGATACGCTTTGTAATTGCCAAGGCAAGGTTGTGGTCGCCGGAATGGGAAAGTCTGGACATATCGGTCGAAAGATTGCCGCTACAATGAGTTCGACGGGAACGCCATCTTTGTTTTTGCACCCAGCCGAAAGTTCTCATGGAGACATGGGAATTCTCATGCCCACCGATGTCTTAATCGTCATCAGTTATGGTGGGGGGTCTCAGGAGCTTCAAGATCTCCTCTCGTTTGCAACGCGCAAGGGGATTCCCCTAATTGCGATTACGGGGAATTTAAAAAGTCAGCTGGCCGAATCTGCGACACACGTTTTAGACATTTCCGTCACCGAAGAAGCTTGCCCGTTAGGATTGGCTCCGACTTCCAGTTCGACGGCGACGCTTGCGATGGGAGATGCTCTGGCCATGGCAACGCTGAAGCGTAAAGGTTTCAAAGAAGAGGATTTTGCAGAGTTCCATCCGGGCGGTCGCTTGGGTCGAAGGCTTCTGACTCGAGTCAAAGACATCATGCACGACAACGGGCATCTGCCTGTCATTGCCGTTGGTTCGCCCATGAGCGATGCTTTAAAAGTCATGACCGGAGGAGAAGTTCGCGGCGTGGTCGCAGTAGTGGACGCTGCGAGCAAGTTAGCAGGAATTTTGACCGATGGAGATTTGCGTCGCCACTTAGAGAAGCAGCAGAATCCCTTGGAGGCAAAAGTCGAAGACCTGATGTCTACCAAGCCTAAAACAATCAGCGCCAACGAACTGGCCGCAAAGGCCATGTTTCTGATGGAGCAGTTTTCCATCAACTCTTTATTTGTAGTGGATCCCGATGCTGGCACAGACAAACCGGTGGGCGTGATTCACTTGCAGGACTTGGTCAGGGCAAAAATCTAGTTATATAAGGTCTAATGTCGAGAGCTCCCCTAGCGGGAACGCTAGTCTATGGAAAGCTCCCCTAAGGGAGTTTTGATATTAGAAATGCTCCCCTAAGGGAGCTTTAATATCAGGAAAGCTTGCTCAAGACGAGCTTTCACATGCAGAGAGTTCTCAGTTTTCAGTATCGTTTCTGGTGCCAATCTCAATTTCTATCTCTGTAGAAAGTAAAGCTTCGAGAACCTGAGAAAAACCTCCAGCAATAGCTTCTGATAAAACGCCAAAAACACCGGATAGCATCTGAACTTGCGTAGAAACAAGAGTCCCAGCCATCATTGTTCCGCAAGTCTTCGCCTGCGAAAGGTCGTTTTGTCCTTCTTTTGGAAGAATCTCGCCGGTCTTAAGGTAGCTCTCAGCAGCTTTTTGGTTTTGTGCATTTTCGGGAGCGTCGAACAAAGGTTGAAAGGTTTCTCGGTACTGATACTGTTCGATGCAAGTCGACTCTTTAGTGACAAGTGAGGAGTGCACTCTGATTTCAAATTGCTCGGCAAAAACGTCCAGTTTCCCCGCCACGATTCCAGAGGCTATGTTTAGGCACTCTTGGGTCAAAGCGGGAGTCCCATCGGAGGTTGCATGAGCGAGCGAACCAGTCATCAGAAAGTCTTTTAGTGTCTGAGCGTCAGTCTCAGAGGAAAGATCGTCATAGGCGCCCAGAAGAATAGCCTCCATAGGCAAAACTTCCGAACATTTAATAAATCGCTGGGAAGTTTTTTCGATGAGAGCGTCCCCATCATCAGCAAACGAACCCAGAGGGGTAAAGATAAGGGAAAGAGCGAGAAGGCTTGTTTTCATGTACAGATCCTTTGCAAAGGGTGAAAATATTTCGAAGAAGCTAGGGTGAGATTCCCGTAGATGCCCGTACAACCTCACAGCCTCTTTAAATTGCAATTTAAGAGCCAAAGCAAGGCCTTCTCAGCAGGATAAAAAAAAAGAAAGAGAGCTTCCGAAAAATATTCACGCTTTTGTGAGCCTTCTCCTAGTTTTGCTGTGACCCTTCGCGAGGCTCGGCAAAGGTGGGTTCGTGCGAAGACTCTTCACGAGCCGGCCTCAATCCGTCTTGCGCTTGTTTTTCAGGCAACGTCCACTAACCAGGACCTGGTCTTTTGTCATGAATTGTAATTTTTTTTATAGCCTGCAAGAATACGCCATGGACTTTGATTTCGGAAAAATAAAGCCAATAAAAATGCTCGTCATGGATGTCGATGGAATCATGACCGATAGTCGCATCATGTTGGACGCAAACGGAGAGTGGAAGCGGTTTTTCTCGGTTCGGGATGGCCTTGGAATTCTTTCTGTACAAAATGCAGGTTATACCACTGCTGTCATCACCGGAGCGAATTCTGTAGATGTTCGGAAACGGATGGAACATTTGAAAATTAATCACTTTTTTGAAAACAAAGGCGACAAAATGCCGGCCTTCGAAGAGCTAAAAACCCGTACAGGTTTTGAAGACCAAGAAATTTGCTACATCGGTGATGACTTGCCGGACCTTCCGCTCTTGATGGCGGTTGGCTTTGGCGTAACCGTACCGGAAGCAGTTGAAGATGTCCGGAAGGAATGTGACTATATTACAGCGAAACAAGGTGGTTACGGAGCCGTCCGTGAACTTTGTGACCTGATCGTTAGAAACGGGAGCCATAGGAAATTATGAAACACTTCATGGGAAACATTTATACTCTGTTTTTATTTGCGACTTTGAGTTTGCCAACGTGGGCTGCGGTGACCGTCAAGTTCCCCGAAAAAGAATTGGCTCAAGAGTCTGTACTGCCACTCTTTGATAATACAGAAGCTGTGAAAGGACGACTTGTTCCGACAGCTGGGCGTCTCGAGCTTGGCGCAGACATCGGCTTTGCGATGAATGAGCCTTTCTTTAAAACCGAGCGTTTTGGCGGCCACTTGGGGTACAACTTCAACGAAATTCACGGAATCACCCTCATTGGGCAATTTTATTCGAATGGTTTAAATCAGAACGGTGAGGCCATTTATAGGCCCGACGAAAGAATTTTCGTGCGTATGGATAATGCTCCTCAAAACCGCTACAACTTTTTCCTTAATTATCAGGTGACTCCTTTTTATGGAAAAATCAGTATCACTAAGAGTTTTGTAATGAATCTTTCTCTATATGGCTACGCAGGTATCGGTGCGGTTGGAATTGGCAAAGAGAATACGGAAAATTCTCTGGCTGGAAATATAGGATTTGGGCAAAAATTTTATATGACTAAAAACTTTGGAATCCGCACAGATCTTGGCTTCGTGATTTACAATGCTCCGAACTACGTTCAAGCCAATACGCCTCTGCTTGATGATCCGGCAATAACAACGGACGATAATCCTTCAGAAATCTCTGCTTCAGAGTTTGAGAAAGTCACGAATTTCGATCTTCAACTTTCTCTTTCTATATTTCTTCTTCTATAAAATAAAAACCCTAGCGTATCTCAAGTCGCTAGGGTCCTGTAATTTTTGGCGTAACATAATCCTTATTCAATTCGAAGACGTCCCTTAGCCAATTCCATTGGTCTAGTTATTTTTAAGATGGCTACTATTTTACTGAAGATTTCTATAGGCTTAAGTGAGAATTGCGAGTTTGGAAATGACTATGAAAACACTATTGCTGGCACTTTTATTATCTTTTTCTTTTTCTTCTTGGTCACAGGAAGAAGATCCTGATGCGGATCAAAAACAAGAAAAACAGATAAACGAAATCGAAGGACTCTTTGAGAATGACGCTCAGGAAGAGGAGCGTCGTGTCGTCACTAAGCAGAGGCGAAAGAAAGCAAAGAAGTCTGACGTTCCTAAGACGGTTGAGGATCTAAAGATTCTAGAATCTTTTGATGATATCGCTGTTATTCAGAGAAGATATCTTCCGAAGTCAGGACGTTTTGAATTCTATATCGCTGGCGGAACGAACCTTAATGATGCTTTTTTCGTTGGTAATGGTGTGCAAGCTCGCTTTGGGTACTACCTCACCGAACGTTGGGGCCTCGAAGGCGTCTACAGTCTCTTCAGTAACTCTGATAGGGAAGTGACTAAGGAGCTTAGTGAGCGTGGTGTAGACACTCAGGGGCAGGTGGCTACAGATTCTTTTTACGGGCTCGATCTTAAGTGGACACCCATTTACGGAAAGTATTCTTACTTTAACGAGAAAATTGTACCTTTTGATCTCTATTTTTCATTGGGTCTCGGGATCACAGATCCGCGCCGTGGAAAGCAGTCTAAAGACGTCACTGTGGAATTTGAAGATCCAGGCAAGCCACTGACTCTGCGCCTGGGAACGGGGCAGATCTTTGCATTGACCAAGTGGATGGCCTTCCGTTGGGATCTTTCTTGGCATTTTTTCAACATCCAGTCTCCGCTAACCGGTCAAGAGGAGTTGGAAAACAACCTCTTCCTGCACGTGGGTCTGAGTTTCTTTTTTCCGGAGGCCAAATACAGATGAAGAACCTGTTAAGTTTGATCCTATGTGTATTTGTTTGTGTTCCAGCCTCTGCCAACAGCGAGCAGTTTGGGGCTGAGATTCAGTCAGAAGTTCAGAGTCAGGTAGAGTCTCCTGATCAGTCTCGAATGATTGCGAAGACAAAAAAGCGGCGACGATCCAGTAAAGGAAAGTCTTCAAGGCGCTCTTCTCGTAAAGTTGATCTTTTGGCGAAGGCTAAATCACTAGCTGTCGCTAAAAAGTACGAAGAATCGAGCAAGCTTCTCTTCTCTTTAACAAGAAGTGCGAGATATCGAGCAGATCGATCTCAAATAAAATATATATTAGGATTGATGCTCATGGAAATGGGCTTGTATCAGGTGGCATCTTTTGTTTTTTACGACGTTATTAGTAGCGAAGTTCGTAAAGGTAAAACTACTAAGTATTTGCGCCAAAGCTTAGGAAAGCTTTCCTTTTTGAGCAATGCTCTCGATAGTGACGTGCTCTTGAAGTACACGATTTCTAAAATCAAAGTGAAAGATTTTCCGCGTGAGCAAAAAGATCTGTTCTATCTGCGTCTCGGAGAGCTTCGATTAAAGGAAGGTCGCAACAAGTCCGCAGCTAAAGTTTTCAGCCGCGTAGAAGCTTCTAGTCCGGTTTACCCTCAGGCTCTCTATAAAAAGGGCTTGGCATGGGCCGAGACGAAGTCAAATAACGGTCGAGCTCTGGATGCATTTGATGAGCTGCTTAATATCAGTAAAACAAGAGGTATTACCGACGACAATCGGGTAAATGCTGTACTTTCTAAGGCGAGAATCTACTATCAGGCCAAAAAGTGGGAAAAAGCTGTGGATCTCTATAGAGATATTCCGAGGGATACTTGGCAGTGGCACGACTCTCTTTTTGAGCAAAGTTGGGCTATGTTTCGATCGGGTAGATATTTTCGATCTGCGATGAGTAACTTTCACACTCTTCACTCTCCTTACTATGCTGATGTTTGGAATCCTGAGTCTCTGCTACTACGATCGATTGTTTACCTCTTTATCTGTAGATACGACGAAATGAACAAGACTTTGGCGCTTTATGACCGGATCTATAAGCCTGTTGAAAAGAAAATCAAGAGATTCATCGGCAGTGCTTCTGAAAAGACTTACCTTAATGAAGTGGCAAAGGCAGAGCAATACACAAAGCTAGAGCGAAAAAAAGAGAGCCCAACTTGGAATACGCGACTGCCAAAAATCGTGTTGCGACAAATTTTACGCCAGCCAAGTATTCGTAGAAACCTCAATTACACATCAGCTCTCGATAAAGAGATGGGACTGCTGAACCGTCTAAGCTCGGACTGGAGACGTTCTGGCATAGGAAAGTATGCAAAGCGTGTAATCTCGAAGCGAATGAATAGCACGGATACCATTATCGGTAAGCAGGCGAAGAACTATCTTCGAACACTCTCTAGTGATCTCCGCGACTTTGATGAGCAGGGCGAATTTTTAAAGCTTGAAAGGGTTCGTGGACAGCGTCTCAGTGTCAAAAAAGAGATCGCGGGCAAAGACTTGAAGAAAAAGCAGATTACTGAAGATGACTCTAGAAGCTATTTCATTAAGAACGGATTCGAGTACTGGCCTTACAAAGGTGAGTACTGGCTCGATGAACTGGGGAACTACCACTACGTTGGGGTTTCAGCTTGCGAATAGGAAGTTAATAGGATGAATAAAAAGCTCATTAGATCCTTATTAGTATTTTTAATGTTTTTCAGTGCTTTCGAGGCTTTCGGCGCCACTACGAGAAAACGTAAAAAGATGGGGAACCTGACTCTTCAGAAGTTGAAGTCCGCGGTTCCTCCTGCCAAAGCTATTCCTAAAAAGAAGGTCAGGCAGCGTAATGTCGGCCTGGTGAAGCCGCCAAGTTCAAGCAAGCTCTATGCTTTTGAGGATGACCCTTTGAAGGCTGAGTACAATGCTTTGGTCGATGAAGAAATTAAACGACTATTTTCGCTTTCTAAAAAATTTAAAAAAAGTCCTGCGCGTGGTGAAATTTGGATCCGGCTGGGCGAGCGTTACGTTGAAAAAGCGCAGATCATTGATTTCAAAATCCAAGATAAGTACGATAGGCAGTTGAAAGCGTTTCAAGAGGGAAAGACCAAGCGTCGGCCGCGTCCGCCAAGTACCAGAGAAGTGAAGAATTATCACAAGAGAGCGATCCGTCTCTACGAATGGTTTGTAAGAGATTTTCCAAAATCGGATAAAGTCCCTCAGGCGCTTTATTTCCTTGGATATAACAATTTTGAGATCGGTCAGTCGGGTAAAGGTGAGAAGTATTATAAAGAGCTGACTCGACGTTTCCCTAAAAGCGTGTATGTCGCTGAATCCCACTTTGCATTAGGTGAATTTTACTTTGAAAAAGAGAACTGGAAGCCTGCTCTTTTTGAATACAATAAAGTGGTACAGCAGAAGCGAAGTCATTTGTTTAGCTTTGCTCTTTATAAAGCGGCTTGGTGCCACTATCGCCTTGGTAACTATAAGACGGCGATCAAAAGCTTAGAAAAAGTCATTCGGTTGAGTCGCTCTAGCGATAACGGTAAAAAAGCTGCGGGGACCCGATCTGTAAATAAGCTAGGTCTTCTTAAAGAGGCCGTCGGCGATTACGTAAACTTTTATGAGCAGACAGGAAAATACAAGCAAGCTTATGATGATTTTATGAATGTATCGCGTTCCGAAAAGAGGACCACAGATATGTTGGATCAGCTTGCGTATCGCTACAGCTATTCTGGAAACCTGCCGGCTTCTAAGTACCTTTTTGGTCAATTGATTGCGATGGCTCCGACAGCTCCTAAAGCTGCCAAGTACCAGTATCAAATCGTACAAGATTTCGGTTCTACGGGGCGTGTCAAAGACTTTCGCCGTGAACTCACGATTTGGTTAGACCAGTTTGGTACCCAGGGAAACTGGGCGAAGCGAAACGCTAAGGACAGTAAGCTCATCAAA
This sequence comes from Prasiola linearis, assembly GCA_032356305.1. Taxonomy (NCBI): domain Eukaryota; kingdom Viridiplantae; phylum Chlorophyta; class Trebouxiophyceae; order Prasiolales; family Prasiolaceae; genus Prasiola; species Prasiola linearis. The sequence goes on from JAULKR010182993.1 coordinate 22,150, forward strand.
GAAAACTATGAGCTTCAGGAGAGTACTCTGAGAAATCATACCCTCCAGCTACATAACCAAGCTGTCAACGCTCGAACACAATATTCAAAGAAGTTGGCGGCGAATTCCTACAAAATGTACTTGAGCTATTTTAGAAAATCTAAGAATTATTCTGAAATGCGATTCTTTTACGCGGAACTTCTCTATGATCTTCAGGAGTACGAGCAGGCTGCCGCTCAATATGAGTGGGTTGCTCTGAATGATAAGAAGAGTAAGTACTTTAAGAACGCTGTGGAAAACAACGTGCTTGCGCGAGAGAAAAAAGTTCCTTCTGATGCGAAAATGGATGCTGTCCGAAAAGCTCAAAAAGACAAGCTGAGGGCTATACCGCTTTCTAAAGAAGTGAAGGCCTTTGAGCGCGCCAGTATCATTTACCTGAAGGCTTTTCCTAAGGGCGATAAGGCTCTCGATATCAAGCGAAGGCTCGGGACGATCTATTACGCCCACAATCAGTTTGATTCTTCGATCAAGGTTCTGCGTCAGATCGTAAAAGACAAGCCTAGAAGTAAAGACGCTCAGGTTGCAGCCGAGGTGATTCTGGACATTCATAGGCTTCGGAACGATCTTACAGCTTTCCAGGCTGAAGGTAATGCTCTCTTAAAGAATCCTGCAATCGCAAACTCTAAATTTGGTAAAGAACTTCGAATCAACCTTGAGAAGGCAAAATTTTTAGTTGCGGATAACTACTCCAAAAAAGGGAACCACTTGAAAGCGGCGAAAGCTTTTGAAGGATTTGCGGCGACAAACCCTAGATCAGATCAGGCATTTTCGGCTCTCTACAACTCTGCGGTGAACTTTGACAAGACGGGGAGTCAGCCCGATGCCGTAAGAATGTACAAAAAGGTGATCGCAAAGCCGACCAACGATAAAAAAGATTTGGGCTTAAAACAGGATGCTCGAAACAGTCTTGCTAAGAACTACAAAAAAATGGGGCGCCTAGCTGATGCGGCGACTTATTACGAGGCCTTTGGGCGCACGGGTAAAGGCACGGAAGCGGCTGCGGCAGTCTTTAACGCAGCCATTTTGTGGGACGCTTTGAATCAGTATACCAAAGCCTTCAGTGCTTACAATTTCTATGCCAAATTGGGTAAGAAAAAAGAGGAGCAAGAGGCGGCTTGGGCAAAAGCTGAAATGTACAAGCGGCAAAACCAGTACTCGAAGGCTATCTATCAGTACAATAAGTATATTACTTTGAATGCTCCGGATTTAGAAAAAGTAATCAAGGCTCACTATACGATTGGTAATTTTTATAAAAAACTCGGGAATCGTACCAAAGCGAAGCCTTGGTTCACGAAGACGATAGCGATTGTCCAAGGGTCTTCTAAAGCTCGTAAGGTTGGGGCTCAGTACGCAGCTCCGGCGAGCTACTTTATCGGGATAGACACCCTCAGAGAAATGAGAAACGTGCGGCTCGGTAACAGAGAAAAATCAATCCAGAAGGGCTTTGAGAAAATGAAGGCCCTACGAGGCCGTCTCCTAAAAGATATGGCGAAAGTCATTAAGTTTGATCACGGGCCTTCCGTTGTCGCGGCGCTTTCCGGAGAAGCGGAAGCTAATGAGATTATTGGTCGAAGCTGGCAGACACTCAACGTTCCTGTGGAATTCGCAAAAACGACCGAGATGCGCAAAAAGTTTAAAGAGCTATCTTCACAGCAGGCAAATGACTTCCTAGGGAAGGCCATAGTGTCTTACCGTAACGCTTTTGAAAAAGGGATTTCCCTAAAAGCCTACGGACCTGAAATGCTTTCCAGCGCCCAGGCGCTCTATCGCTTAGACCCTAAGGGTTTCAACCAAGCCGGTGAAGTGAATCAGGTCGGTGAGCTTATAGACATGGTGGGAATATAATATGAAAAAGAAAACACTATGGATTTTAAAGAACGCACTCTTTGTTCTACTTGCAGCCACTATGGTGAATTGTGCAGGGAAAGACAAAGGCTCAGATGCTGAGGATGACGACACTAGCAAGGTGATCCAGAATCTCAGTCCTGAGGAAAGAATGGAGCTCAAGAAGCGTAAGCAGCAGCAGGCTGGGGACGCGGGAAAACTAGGTAAGTATTACAGAGCTAAAAGGTGGAACGAGCTTTTCGACGAAGCGACAAAGATTCTTGGAGCGCGTCCTTACGATTTGCGAGCGCTATCAGCTTTGGGCCTCTATCATATGGAGCGCGGTGAGAATGGAGCAGCCAGGCTGTTCTTCGAGAGAGCTTTAGAGAAGCACAAAGGCGCCGCTGGTCTTTATAATAACATCGGTGTTCTTCAGTTAAGAAACGACAACCTTTCCTCTGCTTTTGAGAGTTTTAAAAAGGCTTATCAGATCAGCGCTTCCAATCCAAATATCCTTACGAACCTCGGAAGTATCTACGTAAAGTACATGGACTATGTTGAGGCCGAGCCATTCGTCGAGGACGCGTATAAACAAATGTCTTCGAATTCAATTGTTGCAAACAACTATGCCATTGTTTTGCGGACCCAGGGCCAATTTGAAGAGGCCGAAAAAATTTACGAAAAAGCATTGGCGAAAGACTCGCGAAACATCCCGACCAATTTAAATTATGCTATCCTCCTCGTCGATTATATGAAAAACTATCAAAAGGCTCGAAAGATTTCTAACAAGCTAGAATTTTTGAACCCGAACGATAAGTACATCGTTCAAAAAATTGCAGAGATACAGCGTAAGGTGCAGGCAGCAAAATGATACGACAGCAGATGAAGCACTCATTCTATCTTTTGATTCCACTGGTGATCCTCGGATTTTCCGGGATAGCGCATGCTCAAAAAAGCAAAAGAACCACTGTAAATTTTGAAGACCAATTAATTAAAGGTCAAAATCAGAAACCCGACGTTTTAACGATCTTTCAAAGAAAGCAGTTAAATCATAAGCGACTGATTCGCCTTAGAGAAAACTTTTTGCCTGAAATGCGCGCCACCGGCAACGGTATTGATGAGCGTGTAAAAACACGTCTCAAGCGCAGAGCGAAGAAAAAGGAGTAGGTGTTGAGCAAGTCCGTAGTTCTCAAGATTTACAAAAACGGAAAAGTTTTTGCAGTTAAGCAGCTGGAAAAGGACAAGATTTTGTTTGGTAGTTCCCAAACAGAAGTTGATGTCTTTTTAGACGGTGATGCTTCTGCAGTTCACGCTGCCATCGAATCTGATGGTAGTGGCTTTGTTGTCAAGGATCTCAATTCGCAGGTAGGTACCTACAAAAATGGCGATAAGGTTTTAGAGGCCTCACTTAAAGATGGTGACTCTGTCACGATGGGTGAATTCACCGTCGACGTTAGTTTTGCTCAGGCCGAAACCGGAGTTCCAGCCGAAAAAAAGAACGCAGCACAAGCCCAGAAGCCTGAAGAAAACGTACAAGCCACAGAAATTACACCTGGATTTGGTGGTAAGCCTGAAATAGAGACTCCAAAAGTAGCCGTTGAAGTGACTCCAAAGTCCGCTCCGGTAAAAAAGTCTCCCAGTCCTGAGAAAGCAGCAGCAGCTGTTGCTGCTGGCGCCGGAGGACTCACTGTCGCCGCTGCAGATGCCGGAATGGCTCACAAAAACAAGTACGGTAGAAACACCTACGCTCCTGCGAGCAAATATAAAAATGTAAATGAGTTTATCCGACCGACAAAGGGAACCTTAGTCGAAGCTTTGGTTTGCTGGGGCGAGAGAGTCATCTCTGCCTACCATTTTTCTGAGCGTGGGACTCTCAACGTAGGAACGCATCCTTCTTGCGATATTCTCGTTCCTTTAATCTCTACAAACGTGAATAAAGTTCCTCTTATCCAATTGGATAGTGCGGCAGTTATCATTATACATCCCGGCCTCGAAGGAACCTTAATTTCTGACAGTGAGGCGATACCGTTTTCAGAATTGCAGCGACGTGGTCGGCTCAATGGAAACATGGTCACTCTCCAGCAAGGAGAGATGGCGAGAATCAATCTCGGTGGCGAAGTTGAACTTGTAGTGCGTTATGCATCTCAAGCGCCAAAGCCTCTCTTGATACCTTTTATCGACCTATCTAGTAACGGATTCCTCGCAGTTCTTCTTGCTGTGCTGATTGCTGGCATACTGTCGCTATTTGTTGCCTTAAGCGCGCCAGATGATTTGGATGACGATAAGGACGATGAAAAGTACAGAACAGCTTTGATTATTACGAACCCTCCGAAGCCACCACCTCGGGTGAAGCGTCCTCCACCAAAGAAGGCCGCGCCGAAAAAGGTGAAAAAGAAGATTGTTAAAGTGAAGCCTAAAAAGGTGAAGCCTAAAAAAGTAAAAATGGATATGTCCAAAAAGTCTAAGAACAAGGACAAGGGCGGGTCTTCTGGAGCGCGTGGTATCAAAAAAGATGCGACAGCGAAGGCATTGGTGAAAACCAAATCGAAGTCGAAAAATAAAGCGGGTTCTGTAAAACAGGGTGGCGCTGTTAAAACTACAAAGAAGAAGGCCGCTCAGGCTCAAAGTGAGCGCAAGGTGGAGAAGGCGGGACTCTTTGGGGTTTTCGGTAACAAAGGTCGAAACAACCGACTGGATACAGAATACCAAGGTAAGGGTGAATTAGCGGGTCTTGCAGATGAAGCGACCGGCGCCGCGGGATTCAACGAAGATCGACCCGGAGATGGCTTAGGCTCTAAACTCAAAGAAACTGGTGGCGGCCAAGGTCGTTCCAATGTTGGAGTGACTGGAATCAAAGGTTCTGGAAAAGGTCTAGGTAGCGGTAGTGGATTTGGGAACCGTGGTCTTGGCGACCGTAAGGGTGTTTCCATTGTACCTGGTGGTGGTGGAGAAGAATATAGCGGTACCATCGATAAAGACGGTATCCGAAAAGTCTTTTTTGATAATTCACGAGCGATTCGTTCCTGTTATGAAAGACAGCTGAATCGTAGCCCCAACTTGGGTGGTAAGCTGATGTTAGATTTCGACATCGGTGAGCACGGTCGAGTTGTTGGTCGCCCGTCCATCAAATGGGGTGGGTCTACAATGCAAGATAAAGAAGTAGCAAATTGTATTTTATTACGCCTAAAAGCGTGGAGATTTCCTGAGCCGCCTAGAAACCAGGTAGTGAATGTAATTTATCCATTAGCATTTTCGGCCAAATAGGAAAATTGGGAGGAAGCAGCAATGATGCACACGTTATTTAATATCCTTCTCTCGACTGTGGCGTTTGCCCAGGAAGAGGGATTTGAAGAAGGCAGCGAGGAAATCGTTGCAGTAGTAGATGAAGGCAATTTTATTGCCAATGCGTTTCACGAAGGTGGAACAGCGATGTACGTTATTCTCGTGGTGGGAATACTAACGTGTGTCGTTATTGCAAGGCAATTTCTAGCCATGAAGGAATCGGGAGTCGACAAAAAAGACTTTAACGAAAACCTTTTTGGGATGATTTTGCGGGGAGATATTCAGCAAGCAATTTCCTATTGTGATGGAAAGCCGGCTCCGCTGACAAATGTCCTCAAGGCAGGATTGGTTCAGGTGATGAATAAGCGCCCTGATGAAGAGGTTCAGGTGGCAATGGACGCTGCAGTTCTTCGAGAAACTCCGCGCGTTGAAGGTTGGGTCAGCTTTTTGGCTGTGTTTGGTAACTTGTCGACTCTTATCGGTCTGACGGGAACGATTTACGGTATGATCAAATCCTTTCGAGGTGTGGCGAAAGCCGATGATGCTGAAAAAGCCATCCTGCTTTCAAAAGGTATTTCCGAGGCTCTGAACTGTACGGCTTTTGGTCTTATTGTGGCAGTACTCGCAATCGCAACTTATGGTTTTTTCCAGTACCGAATTAACCTCACATTGAATGAAATGACTGAAAGTAGCATGAGTTTGTTGAATCTCGTGGCTTCTAATAGAGACAAGATTAAGTAAGAAAGGTTTTCCATGGCAAGTGTAGGCGGCGGCGGAGGCAAAAGGGACGTGAATTTCGAGTTAAACCTCGTTCCTTTTATCGATTTGATGAGTGTGATGATTACATTTCTGCTAATCACTGCTGTATGGTCACAGGTTGCCATGATTAAGCTCGGTAGTTCGATTTATGGGAAGAGTAACCCAGATATCGACCCGACACCTCCTCCCACGTCCATAGCGTTTCGCTTGGACGTTAAAGAGATGGGATACCGAATTCTTATTGGTCTTCAAAAGATCGAGATTCCAAAATTGAATAATGAGTACGACCGTAAGGAGCTCTTTGCTCGCATCAAGCAAATCAAGAGCGCAAACCCCGATAAGGTCGATTGCATTATTACTGTTGAAGAAGCTTTAAAATACGAATACCTGATTGAGGGTATGGATTTGTTGCTTAGAGGTGGCTTTCCGGCCGTGTCCGTGGCGACAGGAGGGGCTAAGTAAATGGCTATATATGCTCCAGGAATACGCGATCGTCATGGTCGCAAAGGTGGCGGTGCGAAGAAAAGCATGGTCGTTATTTTATCACTAACAGCGATGGTCGATATGTTTACAGTTCTGACTGTATTTTTACTTCAGAACTATAAGACAGACGCCATTCAATTGAAAAAATCTGTGCCTTTGCCTTCGGCAAGCTCGATTAAAAAATTAAAGCCCGCCCATATTGTCGTGATCACTAAAGATGAGATCTTCCTTAATGAAGATCCTGTGGCGATGACTGAAGAAGTTAAAGAGGCCGAGTGGTGGGAAGTTGTGAAACTCAAGGATGGCCTCAAGCTAGAAATTGAGAAGAAAAAGCAAGAAATGCAGGGTGGAATTAAAAACATCCTCAAAGGGAAAAAAGATCCTTCGGCGATGACGCCTGAAGAGCTTGAAGAGTACGAGTCTCAGCGTTACGCTTGGGGCCGAGTTACCCTTCAGGCTGATAAAGACGTCGATATGCTGACGGTAAAGAAGATCATGTATACAATTACTGAAGCGGGCGCTTCACTGATCAACTTTGCGGTGACTGAGATTCCAGAGAGTAAGTTAGAAATTCAATAGATCTATTGAAATTTTAGTTTTGATAGTAAAGAGGCCTAGCAAAGGTCTCTTTTTATTTAAGGAGAGTCGTTGAGCTTCTACCAGATATTAAAGAAGCCTACGAGGAGCTTCTGCCAGATATTAAAGAAGCCTCTAGGAGCTTCTACCAGATATTAAAAAAGCCTCTAGGAGCTTCTACCGAATATCAAAGAAGCCTCAAAGAGCTTCTACCGAATATCAAAGAAGTCTCTAAGAGCTTCTACCGAATATCAAAGAAGCCTCTAAGAGCTTCTACCGAATATCAAAGAAGCCTCTAAGAGCTTCTACCGAATATCAAAGAAGTCTCTAAGAGCTTCTACCGAATATCAAAGAAGCCTCTAAGAGGCTTCTTCAATATCCAGATCAGAGGTTTCCATAAAGCGATTGATATAATCTAGAATTATCGCTTTCCCCTCCGCAGACATATTTTTATAGGAGATTCCTACAAAACCCTTGTCGGTGTTGTAGACAACCTGACCGGTGACATTGAGTGGCGCACTTAAATCTTCGCTCTCAACTTTGATCTGGATCTCTGTTCCGATTTCAAAGTTCGAGCCTAAGCCGTAGACGCCCATACCACCTTGGCCCAGGGTCGCGGTCTTCACCACATAGCTGAATCGAGATGTCTTACGTGTAATCTTAGCTAGTCCCATGAGCGGAGCTCTGAGAAAGCTTCGTCGAGATAGGTTGAGGGCTTCCATAAACATATAGCTGGAGTAAAGTGGTACCCAGTTGTCCCCATTCTGAGGGCAAATTGATACGTGTTTGAGGTGCTCTTGGCCCTTGAGGTATTTGAGAGCGCCTTCCATCGTCAGATTCTCTGTGAATTTGCCTTGGTCTCTTAGCTTCCAGAGCTGAGACGTATCACTATCGGGACCTTTGGAATATGAATCCAAGTTCTCTTCCCAGTCAGCAATGGAGATCCACTCCACTTGCCCCTTGGACCAAATATAGCAACTGTATGAAATGATTCCATTTTTTATGTCATCGAGCACTTTTTCAGCTGTGTAAGGCCCTAGAATTTTGTCTTCACTATGTACGAACCAACTCATCATTAAACCTATCGGCTAGATGAGGAGAATCTTTACGAGAAATTCCCTCGGGTCCCAATTCTTGCAGGTCAGTCTATTGAACCCAGGGGCAAACCAGACTAAGATCGGAGGCGATGCTTCGTTGGATATTCGCCATAGTCCTATTCTTTTTGGTCGTCGTAGAGCTGGTCTTTTTTGCACCTGGTGCCGGAGATCGTGAAGTTACGGGTCCAGCGATTTCGCAAGAAGATCGACAAAACGCTGAAGATTCCGAGCAGGTCTTAGCCGGTGGCTATCTGGTGGAGTCCCAGGGCGAATCGAAGGCTTGGGAGCTCTGGTCTGAGGTCGCGAAAAAGAAGAAGGGCGTCGAGGAGTGGGAGTTGGATGAAGTCAAAGTCCGCTTCTATGGTAAAGGCAAAGTTGTCTATATCGCTAAAGGGAAAAAGGGATATGTGACAGATAGCCAGAACAAGCTCCGTATTGAAGGTGACGTCACGGTGACCTCGAGCAACGGTTACGTCCTAGAGACCTCAAAGATTAACTATGATGCGGTATCACGCTCTCTCGTGGGACCTGAGCCAGTGGACTTAAAGAGTCCTGAAGCCAAAGGGGAAGCTGGGCCTCTTTATTTAAGAGGGCAGAGATTCGATGCGGATCTCAATACGAACAAGATACGTCTTCTTGGAGGCGTTAAGGGGCGAAAGCGAATGAGCGGTGGCCGGCGGATGAAGATCGCCAGCCGTAATGCTTACTTTAGTGGGCTAAATAATATGGCTCGCTTCGAAAAAAATGTCGTCATTCGTGTGAATAAAATGCGGATACGAGGACCTCGGGCTCAGTTTGTCTATCGCAATGGTGAATTAGACACCCTTTCAATGACTGGGGGAGTGAGGATGGATGATCTGGATAAAGTCGGAACGGCAGGGCAAGCCGATGTCTTCTTTAAGGAGGACAAATATGTCTTTCAAGGATTGCCTAAGGTCACGCAAGGCGAAGATCAACTCATCGGTACCCTCATCACTCTCTTTGATGGTGGTGAACGAATTCAAGTTGTGAAAGCTCGGGCGAAATATGTGCCTAAAAACCAAGACTAGGGAGAAACTCTAAGATGAGCGAACTGATCGTAGACAAGTTGCACAAGAGCTTTAATCACCGCGAGGTTGTTAAAGGCGTTTCTTTCAAAGTCGACTCTAAGCAAATTGTCGGTCTGCTTGGACCGAATGGCGCCGGAAAAACAACTTCGTTTTATATGGTGGTCGGCCTGGTCAAGCCAGACCAGGGAAGTATTCTCATCGACGATCACAACATTGCACCCTATCCTGTTTTTAAGCGAGCCCGTATGGGCCTAAGCTATCTGCCTCAGGAGCCCAGTGTTTTTCGTAAACTCACAGTTCGTGAAAACATTCTTGTCGCTGTAGACGCTCAGGGAATTACTGGGTCTCTGAAGCAAGAAACCTTAGATCGGTTGATTGCTGAGTTTAGCCTCCAAAAAATTGTGGAGAGCTATGGATATGCTCTTTCGGGGGGCGAGCGGCGACGGGTCGAAATCGCAAGAGCGCTGGTTGGCAAGCCTAAGTTCCTACTCCTAGACGAGCCTTTTGCCGGGATTGACCCTATTGCAGTTTTCGATATTCAAGAGGTCATTAAAAAATTGCGGGACCAAGGTATCGGAATTCTCATAACAGACCATAATGTCAGAGAAACACTCGGAATTTGTGATTACTCATATATAATGAAAGATGGAGAGGTTCAGGTAGAAGGTACGCCAGAACTTATCACTCAGTCGAAGCTCGCACGTAAGTTTTATCTGGGAGAGAATTTTAGATTGTAGAGGAGACGTTCATGTCAGGAAGTATGAAGCAGAGTTTAGCACTGAGGCAGTCGCTGCGAATGACGCCGCAACTTCAGCAGGCGATCAAACTTTTGCAACTTTCTCGAATGGAGCTCGAAACTGAAATTCGTAAAGAGCTTGTCGAAAACCCTGTCCTCGAAGAAGGTATGGACTCCGTTGCCGATGAGACCACAAAAGAGGAGCGTGAAGCCTCCTCAGAGCTCTCTCAGCCAGAAACAGATATGCAAGATCCCCGAAAGCAAGACGAGTTTGAGTGGGATAGCTATTTTGAAAATCAGCAAAAGACCAGAGAAACAAATTTTAGCGGCGGCAACGACGAGATCATGAATTACGAAAATATCCTGGCGTCGACCGAGACCCTACATGATCACCTTCACTGGCAGGCAAGCCTTTACGGCTTCAATGAGGAGGAGTTGAATCAGGTCCAAACACTGATCGACTATATCAACGATTCCGGTTACCTCAAGACCCCCATTGAGGATATCGCCGCCGATGAAAATATGGATGCTAAAGATCTCGAAGAGTCTTTGGCCTTTATTCACGAATTTGATCCCGCTGGTGTCGGCGCTAGGGATCTTAAAGAGTGTTTGTTGATTCAAGCCAAGCACATCCAAGAAGACACCCATGATTTGGTGAAGCTTATCAATGAGCACCTTCATGATCTCGAAAGGAAGAACTATGCCGGAATCGCTAAAGGCATGGAGATCTCTGTCGAAGAGGTTATCGACATTAGTAAAATCATTAATACAATGGAGCCAAAGCCCGGTCGCGCGTTTTCGGCCAATGACACCCACTACGTGACTCCAGATGTTTATGTCTACAAAGTCGCAGAAGAGTATGTTGTCTCACTGAATGAAGATGGTATGCCGAAGCTTAAGATTTCGAATTTCTATAAAAATATGCTTCAAGGTAAAGATGTCAAAGGGGATACTCAAGACTATATTCAAGACAAATTGCGAAGCGCTGTTTGGTTGATTAAATCTATTCACCAACGCCAGCGTACGATCTACAAAGTTGCGGAAAGTATCGTGAAGCACCAGATGGATTTCTTTGATAAGGGACCATCACATATTCGGCCGATGATTCTACGCGATATTGCTAACGATATCGAAATGCATGAATCAACGGTGAGCCGAGTCACAACCGCGAAGTATATGCACACACCTCAGGGAATTTTTGAATTGAAGTACTTTTTCAATTCCGGAATTTCAAAAGATGGTGGAGGTTCACTTGCAAGTGAGTCGGTAAAGTTAAAAATCAAAAAAATGGTTGAGGATGAGGATCCTAAAAAGCCTCTATCTGACCAGAAGATCGTGGAAGCGCTAAAAAAAGAGGGCATTCAGATCGCTCGGCGAACTGTCGCTAAGTACAGAGATGTTCTTAAAATCTTACCCTCAAGTAAGCGCAAGAAATTTTACTAAATTATAGTCCGACCTGATCCGGTATGCGTAAATAAAATTTTTCGAAAGATTATTTTTGAGGAACTTATGGGTTCCTTAAGAGTTCGGACTATTCGTCGCATTTTATAATTGGAGATAGCCATATTATTTCAAAATGTTCATCATCTTAAATATGGAATACGAAAACAGTAAAATTTTGTGCCACAAAGTCACTAATGTTCGACAGGGCGGCAGCAAAGACTATCTTAATACTCTCTACCGGTCGTGGAAAAAAAATTGGTTTGATCTTTTTGAAGAGATTGGCGGAAGCGATCAATGCAACAGTGACGAGTTCGTAAAGCAGGACTACTTCTTATCGCTCTACCTCGATCAAGAGCTTGCAGGCTCTGTCGGGCTTAGAGAGATCGATCTTTCGTTTGCTACGGGGTTTGACGATTCCTATATGGTTCCATGGCCTTCCCAGTTTAAATCTTCTCTCGACGGGCGCAGGGTCCTGCTTATGAGTGGATTCAACCTTTCTAAAAAATATAGGGGGCGATTTTTAGGAATCCCTTCAATGTATATCTTCGGCACTTTGATTCTTCAGCACTTTTTATCAAGTCCTCAAGAGATGATGATCACTGTAGCGAGAAATGATGCTGGAGTGAATCGATTCTGCTCTGCTTTTGGCGCAGTAAAGGCCGGATTCACACCAGAGTTCCACGGAAAAGAGTGTGACCTTATGTTTTTCGAAAAAGAAAACGTGAAACTCTTTCCACTCTCTCGACAAGAGAAGCTGTTGAGTCATCTCAAAGTTTTAGAATTTGAACCTAACGAACAGATACTAGAAAAGGGAGCCTAAATGTCTGACCTGAGCCGATTTGAAAAACTTTATAAATCCACTATGGACACTTCGAGAGAAGAAATTCTCGCGTACGATTGGACCGACAAGAAATTTTATACGAGTTGGGTCGGACAGACGTATCACTTCCTTTGCCAATCGACGCGTATGATACCCTTCGCGGCGAGTCAGTTTACAACTGAGGACGAAACTCTCTTTAGCCGATGTATAGAGCACTCTCATGAAGAGCAGGGCCATCACCTAATGGCGAAGAACGACCTCAAGCATCTAGGCTCAGACGTCTCTCAGCACCCTTTGATGTGGTCTACAGAGCAGCTCTATGCCTATCCTTACCGCGTTATCTCTGCGGTCGATCCTATCGGTATATTTGGAATCAATGCTTACATGGAAGGCCTATCTATCGAAGTGGGTAAAACCGTCGCTGAAATAGTGACTGAAAAATTTGGAAAGAGATCCGCGAGCTTTATAATTTCTCACACTAACGACGATGAAGAGCATATCAAGCAGGTTTTTCAGGCTCTTGAGAGCTGCTCCAGTCAGCGCTTAGAGGTTATTGAGAGAGTGTTTCTTGGAGCGAACTTCAATTTTTTACAAATACTTGTGGGGGCGGCGGATCGGACGCCTTCGTTACTCAAGCCGACTTCAACCGATACCCTTCAGGCCTCGGCTTAAGACCTTAGGCCTTTTTGAGGACAGATTTGTTATTTCGGATTCCTAAGCTCGAGCGATAGAAAGCTTCGCTCGAAGCTAAGATGTTAAACAGGAATTCTTCTTTTTTAATTTGCAAAATTTCAGACAGGGGCTCCAACATAACGGATGGAGGGGCGCACTTGCCATTTTCCCACTTGGAAACCATTTGGGGCGTGATACCCAGCTCGGTTGCAACGGTTTGCTGTGAGAGCCCTAGTTTTCGTCTTTTTCCAACCAAAAATTCGGACAGGGATTGGTATTTGAGTTCGATATCGGGCACTTCAATGACTCCTCAGGAAACTCAGGTTCGTTTCATCAGAAACAATAATAGCACTCTGAGTGCAGACAAAACCAGCGATCTTTTTGTCAGAGTTACGAACAACACCTCCGACTTTATTTTTTATGATCATCTTTCTCTTCTCAAAGGAGAAGCGCTCTTCCATTAAATGCTTTGGAACCTTTGATAGGCAGACATCGTGGCCCTTATCCAGCAGGTTCATCGCCTCCTCAACCAAGGCTTGGTTGATGTTAGCGTCTCTCTCAAAAAGTTGAGGCCATTCGAAGCTACACAGAGTCAGGAGGTCGTAGCTGGAGAGTCTGAGACATTTTAGGTTTCTGTAGACCTGGATGAAAGAACCGTCATAGATTTCAACAATATCGTCGTCAGACAGATGTGTATAAAAATCATCAGATACACTGAGGCCAAGGCGGGTAAGAATCGATTTCAAACATTGAGTATTGTTTTCTATATCTAGGCCTTGCTCTGCCGCTCCATTTAAAAAGTGAGCGTAGTTTAAAAGCTTTAAGTAGGTGGCCTGCTTTTTTTCAAGAGGTAAATCGACAAACAGCTTCATTCCAAGCTCAGACTGAAACGCAACCCCCTCCAAGCCTCTGTATTTTTCAGAGAGAGCCTGAAGAAGGCATTCTGTTTCTGCGACGATAATGGAGCTTTCAATCGAGACACTCTCGGCTGCAAAGGCTTTATTAAAGAAGTTAAATTGGCTTACTGAATTCATATATCATGGTTTTTAATGGCCATGGGGCATGAAGTCAAAAGCTATTTTCGCAGTCTAATTATGGAAGCTTTCTACTGAGCTTAGTCCCGACAGAAAGAGTCCCGGGATGTACGCAAATCTGAACTCAGTGAACCGGCCAAGGTTTCAATAGTCGGCTTATTGGGGGTAGCAAAAGGGCTTAAAGATACCGCCCTGTTTGTTGCGATTGAATGAGCGCTCCGAACCATCGACGGGTGTCGAGGCCAAGACCTTGTTAGTGTCATCGAGCATGGAGTAGCTGAACCAATACTGATGCCAAGAAGACCTTGTATTCATCCACGACCCTGCAACCTTTGGTTCGAAGGCACGTATCCCAGTTATCGTCATACCTTCAGCTTTGTCGGCTTCTTCGCCAGGATCGGAGTACCAGCGGCTTGTCGCTGATAGAGTCGGGTAGTTGTTAGATACCATAACGATTTCCGCCGAAGCATCTCCGTCAATATCCGCGACGACTGGGTACTCAAACAACGTCCCTGAAGGGTTGACGATCTTGAAGATTTCAGTGAGCTTCCCATCACGAATTTCGAAGACCCTCATATACTCTTCATCAGTATAAAGAATCTCTGGACGCTCATCGCCGTTAAAATCAAAAGATGTAATTCCGGTTTTTTGTGACGAGCAATCTTGGGTCTCAAATTGATCGATTAACTGACCCTGGTCATTCAGAATAGTGAGGTACCGACCGGTTGCCGTTGCAATCTCTATAGTTTCAGGATCAGCATCAAAGTTACCTATCGTCGGGGGACCCCCGCCAACTGTTGTTCTGTTGGGACATTTAAGTGCCTGATTGGCATTCAAATCCGAAGAGAACAGCTCGACTCCGGTTGTTCCATTCACCATAGAGATGACGCCGTTCAAAATTGTAACAATTTCCATGCCAGCGACGTCCAGGCGAACATCAGCTGCAGAGTGAAGGCCACTTTCAATATCAAACACCTTGGTTCCATCCTGCTTATAAACCGCTGTATCAGAGATAATCTGAGCAGCGGGATCGGCGGCGTTAAGAGACATCGCATAATTGTCGCAAGATTCTGCTCCTATTCCTGGTATTGTTGCTTTAACGACAGGGTTCCCCGCCGCATTTTCTCCAAAAATGCGGTTGCCAATAATGACTTCAGCTCCATCTTGATCCATCTGTATGGCCGAAAAACCTGTTCGGCAGCTATCCATCATAAGGCCTAGTGGTAAAACCCAGCGCGGACTTCCGTCTCCATTGATAGCGATAGCGGATTCTCGTAGGTAATGAAGATAGATGATTTCTTTTGATCCGTTGCCATCAAGATCCACTAAAAGCGGAGAATTGTGGCCAAGGGGCGCGATATCTTTATTCGTATCGTCAGAGGCGTCGCCAACTATAGAGAACTTCGTGTTTCCAGTAGCGCCGTCAATAACTCTCAGGGCTCCGTTGCGGGTATGAAGTGCCGTGTTGCCAGCAGCGTTCATTGAGGTTGTGCTGTCACTAAACCAATCGGCGGCTGTCCGAGAGAACATAATCGTCACCACCTCTGGGAGTCCGTCACCGTCCACATCACCAACAACTGGAGAAGACATAGTCTGGTTAAAGCTGGCATATTGCGCTGCCGCGGCAGTATTGTTGATTTTATCCTGCCAATCCCAGCGAACTACGGGTTGAACGTCATCCGTCATAAGGTCAGCGCACTGGGGTGCTCCAGCTAGAGGATCATTGAGCTCGCTGTTGGGGTCTCCGGCATTCGTATTCGAGGCGTCGAAACTAGCGCCTCCAGTTTTTGAACAGTTCTGATAGCTGAGCAGAAGAAAAGCACCTAAAATGAGCGACGCGAAAAGTTTCATAATCATCTCCCCCCACAGGATTTCAAAAGACGGACTTCGCTCAGTTTACCATAATTTCGACTGAATGGTCGGGTTTCGAGTCATTTGTTCCAAATTAAAACAGTTTAATAAACAGCCAAGGCTTAAACGTTATTCTGTTTGGAACGAGACACCAGGACTTTTCTTTTTTTGCGACTGCGAAAGAGGGCGAGCAAGCGTAGCGCTGCCAACAGTATCGCAACTTCCAGAAGAATCCCTAAGACAAGGGGCCAAGGTGTTTGATGCGAGTTTCTGTGGCTTCCAGCAAAAGCAGAGCAACCCGAAGAACTGTTATAAGACCCTGATAGCGTATCGTTAGCCGCAGGGTTCGGCTGCTGAGGACTTTGAGCCACTGGAGTCGGTGCTGGATAAACCTTTGAGGGGAGTTTCATAGCCGGATCTCCAATAAAGCTCCAGCTCAGCAAAACGTCCTGAAAACCGCTAGCATCGCTAATGAGGTTTTGCGCGGTGAGCACGGAGTCGCCAACCCGGTAGTCTAAGTTACGCGACTGCATCTGCTGACCCATATGGGCAAAAAAGTTCGTGGCCAAAGATTCCTGAACTCTAGGCGTTGTGAGAGCCGTAGATCCCCAAAAAGCAATAGAGCCATTCTTCTGCAAAACAAAAGCTTCGCCCAGGCTGGCCACGGTTGGGTCGGGAGTTTGGTGGTAGCCGTTCAAACAGTTCAGCGAGATTACCAGCGGTTGTGACATAGTGTTGGTGAGCGCTGAAGCATCTGTAGAGGTAAATGTCTGTAAGGTCGACCACATATTTTCAGCACCATGACCATTTAAGGAGACTAAAAAAGGTTGGCTCACGTTAAACGTATCTACAATCGCTTGCTTGGTCTCAGCATCCGACCCATAAGAACTTTTTAGAAGGTCCGTGCCTTTCAGCTCAGAAAAACTAGAAATAGCGGTTTGTTTCAGGTTTCCAGAAAGCTTATCAAAGCCCTCGCTGTTGATACTCTTATCTGAAATAAAAACCATCTGGTTTTTGCCAGCATCACTCAGACCATCGCCGTTTTCATAGGCAATGAGCTTGTTCACGTAGTCGAAAATTTGCTGATGGTCACTGGTCGGAATCCGACCGATAGCCACGGCGGGAATCCAAGAGCCGTTTTCTTTTTGATCGGCTACCAAGACACTATCGCTCGGGAAGTCAGAATGCTCTCCCTGAACCAGGTAACTGCTCATCGGAGCGTCCGATCGACCAAGGCCTTCATTATCCAAGGGGTCGGTTGTCGCATCTCCGACGATAAAGACATACTTGACCTTTGGGTCTTGCCACTGAGTTCTTGCAAAACTCAAAAAGGCCTTCAAAGCAAAAGCCGAGCGTTGTCCGTTGGAGAACTCATTGTAAATCTGCTGCAAGGGCACGCTGGCCGTGGTGAGGCCTTGGGCCTGCCTATGCTCGATCAGCGGACTGACAGACTTTAAGGCGCTTTCAGTTCCGATCACGATATAGTCGGCTTGGAGAGCCACGTTTCTCAACGAGCCTGGGAACCACTTGCTCATAGAAATCGCCGTGACCTCATAAAATTGGGTGGATTCCGCCGCGAAGAAGTTGACCCCAGAAATCCCTAGTGGGTTACCGTCAATATCTGTCAGAAAACCAGAGGGAGCTTTAAAGAGAACTTCTGAATCCTCTGCACCGGCAGGGCTCCATTGGTAGTCTGCGACCCTATGAACCTGAGCAAGGTGGCTGATGTCATAGATCAAGGGTTCCGTTTGAAAACCTACAATGCGCACATTACTCTCGAAGTCTCTTTTTAGAATTGAAAGCCCTTCGTCTCCGGCAAAAAGACTCCGCTCATAGGAGATCTCGATCTTATCCAAATCAATAAGAGCAAATTCGGCGGCGGTCAGGTTGTCAGCCAGAGCTTCTAAGTGAATGGTGTTCGTCCCTAGCTGCAAGGCCATAGAGGGAATCGCGACGGTGACAATCTGTTTGTTGTTGCCTTCAAAGTCTACGGTAGCAACAGGGGAAGCTTCCCCGTTAAGAGTCACCCCTAGTTTATAGAGCGGTGAGGCGCCGAAGTCTGTGCCACGACCACGCAGGTCGATATTGAGATACACATCAATTCCAGGTGCTGCAGCCAACGTGCTAAGATCCACTTCAAAATTAAATTTGGTAGCAGCGTCGCCCGCCGTCCCTTGAGAAACGACAAGACGCCTCCAAAAGTAGTGGTCCACGTGGCCACCCATTGGAATATCAAAAAAGGCCATATTGTTTTCTTCCAACTGGATCAGCGCTTCGGTGACATCCAAGGTCGGACTTGAGCTCTCTGGTGCCGAAGAGACAGATTCCATTCGTGAGGCTGGAATTCCGCTGTCAAAAAGGTCTCTAGACGCAAGAACCAGGTAAGTGTTCTCATCTTCCATAGATTTATGATGAGCTCCAAAGAAGCGGACTTTATCCCCGCTGTCGAAAGTCGCGTTCGCTGACTCCACTTCTATAGCAACCTCTTGGTCTTGAAAATAAGCACGTATGTCGCTGGTCATTGCGCCGACAAAAGGACCGTCAGCATTCATAGCCACAAGGTCCTCGTAACTGAGTTCGTAAATCCCAGTCTTCTGGTACTCTAAAATAGCGACGTTATCAGCACTCAGTGGTGAGGCTGTGGAGGCGATCGGTTCAGGGGGGCTGTCCCAAGCGGTGTTGCCGGTGTAGACATCGAGAACAATCTTGTGAGTACGCACGTAGGACCCTGTCACGGGGTTGTAAGCCACCGGCCAAACCTTGATCGCAATAAAGTGGTCTGAGCCGACCTTCACGGTGTCAGGTTGCACCTCATAAGGCGTTTCTAGAACCAGCTTATTTTCGTCGTAGATCTCACTATCTAAACTCCAGGACGGCTCAATAGTCCCGTCCACCATATTCCATGCAGGAGCCGGTGCGATCTTTTGAACCACCATTTCGTCTTTTGCGATCTCAACCTGATCAAATGAAACTCCTGTTTGTGGCGTGTCCACAGGAACGAGAACAGTGCGTTCAAGGAGTTCAGGGTGCCCGGCTTGAGTGACATGAGAGAAGTGGGGAATATGGATTGTATTGTAGCTGCCATCCCAAGAAGAAACTTCAGTAGTCTCCGCAGAAGGTGTAATTTGAATGCGGAACGTCGATGACGAGGACGAGATAATATGGACGTCTGGAGCCAAGCTGACAACATTTCCGCCGTCGGGATCTGTGCCGGAAGGACTCTCATCGATAGTGTCGTTTCCGGAAGAGTCTCCCTGCGCTGGCGCAGTAGCGAGTCCCGTCTGAGGAGTTGCGGACACGGGACCATGCATGGTGGTCGTGCCATTAAAAGCCACGTCCTCGACATAGTAATAAAAGGTGATCCCGTTCGACACAGTTTGATCTCTGAACAAATAATGTCCAGCAGCACTACCTGAATTTTGAATGTTTTTGATCAACTGACTATTAATTTGTACAAACCCGGAGTTCGCATTTTGGCTGCGGTACACATTAAAACCTCGATGATCCAGCTCAGAGCCCGTAGTCCATGTGACGTCAACCACAGCATCATAAGCCATGGCATCCATAGCAGTGATGGACACCGGTGAGGCAGAGGCATCGATAGCCACCGTACATAAATTTGCAGGACTGTCCGCGCTATCCAAAATTTTATCTTGAGTTACTGGCTGAGGATTCGTGCCCCAAAAGTCTCCAAACCATTGGTTGAAGCTTAAGGACTGGCTTCCGCAGCCAGAGGCGTGAACAAGAAAGTAGTTCTGTGCAGGCAGGGGAGATGGGGGAGCGCTATAAGTCGAGTTCGCACCACCCCACATAAAGCCCACGTTTGAGGCTACGGTCTCGGTGATCGTTGTGAGCGTGTTTAAGCTGATGGCTCGAACCGGAGTGGAGAAGTCGGTCAAAAGGTTAATGAATTGTCCACCATCGAGGTTCGTAAGGTTCGCTGTTCCGTTAATCTCAAGACCATTCACTGTGAGACCGTCGATCAAAAACCCACGGAGACTGACAGTTCCGCTGGTTGCGACAAACGAAAATCGACCGGAAGTGGCTGCGATACTGGCTTTGTTGCTTGTTGACTGAGGGTAGGCATCGTTCACACCATTGGTCTGAAACGTCCCGCCGCTCACGGCGAGAGTGGTTCCCGAAGCCATGCGAAGATTTGAAGACCCTTCCATACTCATGGTAATGCCAACAGGAATCGAAATGGACTGTCCGAGGGCTAAGGTATTTACTGCAGGAATTTTAATTGTAAAATTTTGACCCATGGAAAGGCTCAGTGTATTTACGCTGACCGGGACGCCGCCACCAATCTGGATTTCTCCACCCGCGGTTTTATTGAAACTCAAATTAGAAATCGTGGTGGTAGATTCAATTCTCTGGTTGGTCGTGAGAGCGCCGTCGTCTCTAAGAGCAAAGGTACCGTCGTTTTGGTTGAGTGTACCCACGTTTTCGAAGTTGCCGTAGACTTCCAGGGCAGCGCCAGTTCCGTTGGCCCAAGTTAGCGAGCCACCGGTCTTGTCCACGTTTTTGCAAACGGCGGTTCCGCCGCTAATGATGGGATTGTTCGCAGTACTTGGAATTTCACAAGATACAGCGGCAGTGGGCACACCGGATGTCCAGTTGGAGGCCGTAAACCAGTTCGTGCTGGTATTGCCGGTCCAAATCGTTGTGTTGGAGCCAGTGATTGTGCCAGTGCCCAGGGCCACTGGAAAAATGACGGAGCCGGAAGTCGCGTAAGCTTGGCTGTTTACAAGACTGGTCGATGCTTTAAGTTGTGCACCCAAAGTTTTTCCGTCTGTGGCTGCAGAAGAGAGAGAATACTCCACATAGATACAGCGTTCGGGGGGACTGGTGTCATCTTGCTCGATGGGGGCCGCTGCGGCGGCCAGAGAAAACGTCGCCGAGCCTGGAGAGCCGGTAGGGCTTAGAGTGCCGAGAAGGGTTCCTCCGGTAGAATTGCAATCGGAGTCATAGTAAATTCGTATATCATCGACAGTCGAGGAGTTCGCCGTACCCGTCATAGTCACCTTTAGGCTTGTGATATCCGTATCACTGTACGAAGCCCCCGCAAGGGATTGCTGAAACTTCCAGCGCCCCATAATAACCGTATCGCCCGCCGCGAGCGCTGCTGGGGCTGTGGCGTCGGGAGTGACTTCCAAGGTATTTGTCGGGCTCGTCCATGACAGCAAATAGGTGTTGTCGTTGTCAAAGGCCGTACCAGAAAGGTTCCCTGAGTAATTGTCGATGATCAATGTCCCTGCACCTATGCTGGCATCGGTGTAGATATTTAAAGGCGACGCCGCCGGTGAGCCGCCTGAGGAGAAATTCATAGTGTCCATAGTGTTTGTCGGCACGGCTCTAAACAATCGGAGCATGGTGGTCGAAGCGCCTACTGGATAAGAAAAAGTTCCATTCTGTAGGTGATTGGATCCGTCGATCGTGGCACCCGCGTTCACACGAAAGCCATTCGACCCCAATCGAGAGATACTATAGTAGCGCGCGGAGAGAGTACCATTAACAACGACAGAGTAACCATCGCTGGTACTGATAGAGGTCATTTTCGCGTTGGAGCTTGAAGAGCCGACAAGGGTCAGTGTTCCGCCGGTATTGACCGTGAGTACCGAACTATTTTTAAATCGCAAGGTTCCGCCGGGCTCCACAGTTACCGATGCACCACTGGCGATCGTCATATTTCCACCCACCGTGAACGTCACACCATTACCGATGATCAAGTTCCCGTCGTTGACGCTCACGTTTCCTTGGATTTCACCAGATCCTGTGGCGATAACCTTGTCGTTGCCAGCTGTGCCCGAATTGTTCACAACTAGGTTCCCCGGGAAGGCTTGTCCCATGTTGACACCTTGATTCACGGCTGCACGCAGGGTGATGGTCCGACCAGCAGCATTCGTAAAAGTATAGCCTGAGGCGACGGTAAGGTTTCCGTAAACATCAAAGTCGCGAGCGTTGAAGTTGAGGGTTCCGCCGGTTGGAAGTTCTGCAGTTTTACAACTCAAGTTGGCGTTCAACAGACAGATGCGTTCACCGGGGCCGATCTGACAGTTTTCTGTGGCGCTTGGGGGGTTGTTCAAGAACCAGTTACCGTTTGTGGTGGAACTTGTTGAGGCGTTTCCTGTCCATTGAGACGAAAACCCATCGACGATAGCCGTGAGTCCCGTATTGATGGGGGGGCCTGAGGAAGATGAGAAAGGGTAGCTATTGCTGTTGACGACATCATCCGTCCCCGAAACCTCAAAACTGATTGTATTATTTCTGACAGCCAGCGAGGACGTTGCAGAGACCAAGTGCAGACAAACCGGAGAGGCGTCCGTCACACGAACAGCACCCGAAGGAATCGTGACTGTGGCCTGCTGAGGCGTTCCGGTAAGGTTGAGGTCGGCTCCGATCTGCAAATCCGTACCCGCATTATAGGTACAGTTTCCGTTAGTATCTTCGTAGAATTTAAGATCATCAATTTCTGTGATCGAAGCGGTACCAATTTGCGTGACCGTCAAACTTGTAATATCCGAGTCGACATCGTCTTTAGTTAAGGCGAAAGCGTAGGTGGCAAAGAGCGTGTCCGCGGAGCTTGTACCGATACTGGCCGGCGGCGATCCACTGGCTGTGACGTTGGTCATCGTGAGTTGAGTGTCGGCTTCAGTCTGGAAAGCGAAGCAGCCAGGAGGATCCGAGCCGCAGCCCGCGTTTTCAGTATCAAAATCGTCTCCACCGAGATCACCAGACCAGTTGTCCAGTTCAATTTCGCTGGCTGTCCCGGCATACGCACTGGCGTTGATGTTTCCTGTGGCGCCACCGTTTTCATTAAAAAATCCAAGGTTATCCATGCGACCCGAGGCGGGTAATGTTGCAGCACCCTGGATGCGCACAGCGTAGCCGCCATTGGCGATATAGTGAAATTCGCCGTCTTCCATCTTCTGAATCGTGCCGCTGACGTTGACGCCATTTGTATTTGTGCGACTGATGTTAAAAAACTCACCGCTAAAAGATCCCTGTACGGTAAAGGTAAAGGTGCCGCCGCTGGGGGAAAGAACGGATGCTGGGTTGCCGTCGGAACCTTTAAGCTGGATGAGTCCCCCTGTCTGGACGGTAAGTACGCGACCGTTTGCCAATTCGAGTTTTCCGCCCGGCTCTAAGATCAAAGTTCCTGCTACCAAAACGGTACCGGCCGTCTTTACTGAGGCGCCACTTCGAATGCGAACTGTATTCCCCAAAGGGATAGTCCATGTGCTGTTATTGACAATTTCGTAAGAGGCATCGATGTTGACCGTGGACGTGGCGCCTTGCATATCCAGAGCATTCAGGGATTTAAACGGCAATGGGAAAGTCACTGAAGTGTTATTAGTGACTCTAAGGTTTGGGATCGTATCGACCATTTCTAGGGTTTGAGCGGCGGTACCCGCCATGACGATACGGCCGGTCGTCCCGCCGTAATAAACGCTTGAGGGGGTGAGAGCGCGGAAGTAATCACCAGTTACCGTTAAGTTGCGATCAAAAAAACCAAGAAGTCCAGATGTCACTGTCACACAGCCCACTGTCCGGTCGGTCGGATACATCCACAGGTAGCCGACACCAGCGGAAGGGACGATGGCGTTTTCAGCGGCGGTATCTGGCCGATTGTTGGAATCCCAAATCGCATTGGTGCTCCAGTAGTTTCCGTTGGTCCCGTTTGTACCGTTACCACCATCCCAGGTGCGATTCGTCGCTCCACAGGCCGCGGTCGCAGTTGCGCTGTAGCAGCTGAATAAAAAAATAGCAGCAGCGGCTCTGAGAATGAGAGAAGAACTCGTAGCGATCAAACAATACCTCTTTCATCTATCTTATCGGAAAAATTAACGATTGCTTAAATAATGGGCTCAAAACGAGACAAACAGAAGATCCAAAAAAGGACCAGCTCAA
This sequence comes from Prasiola linearis, assembly GCA_032356305.1. Lineage (NCBI taxonomy): Eukaryota > Viridiplantae > Chlorophyta > Trebouxiophyceae > Prasiolales > Prasiolaceae > Prasiola > Prasiola linearis. Next base: position 45,726 of record JAULKR010182993.1, read on the forward strand.
GTTCATTAAAAGTCCAGTAGAGGGGGGGTGACGTTTGAAGCTCACTGAGCGTCTTGATCTGGCACGGAATCTAGCGAAAAGCCTCTGTTTTGAAGGGGATGGGCAAGCAGCAGGCTGCGTAAACCTACTAATTTCATTGACAGAACTGGCTCCTGAAGCCATTTTCACCCTTAAAACAAACTGTCGACAATGAACGAGAAGTGAGGTTGCCCATGAAAGATTATCTATTTACCAGCGAATCCGTATCAGAGGGGCATCCCGATAAAATGGCCGATCAAATCAGTGATGCGATTCTCGATGCTATCCTGACAGACGATCCCGCCGGCCGAGTCGCTGCAGAGACTATGGTTTCTACCGGAATGTGTGTCGTGTCTGGAGAAGTCACGACTTCAACCTACGTCGACATCCCAACAATCGTACGTGGCGTTGTTAAAGATATCGGTTACGATCACAGCGAAAAAGGTTTTGATTATAACACCTGTGCCGTACTCACGTCCCTCGATCAGCAAAGTGCTGATATCGCTATGGGCGTCGACGAAGGGGAAGGTGCTTATAAAGAGCAAGGGGCCGGTGATCAGGGCATCATGTTCGGTTATGCCATCAATGAAACCGATGAGCACATGCCATTAACAATCGACTTTTCTCACAAGTTGATGGAAACACTGGCGCGTGTTCGTAAGGACGATAATAAAAGCTTTCTCCGACCGGACAGCAAGAGCCAGGTGACTTTCCAGTACGAAGACGGAAAGCCAAAACGTGTGGACGCCGTTGTCATCTCGACACAGCATTCGCCAGAAGCGACCCAAGATCAAATTCGCGAGTTGGTGATCGAAGAGTGCATTAAGAAAGTCATTCCCGCAAAATGGATGGATGCCTCCACAAAATTCATCATCAACCCGACAGGGCGTTTTGTGATCGGTGGACCTCAAGG
>JAULKR010182993.1:46666-60933 GCA_032356305.1 Prasiola linearis
ACCGGCCGTAAAATTATCGTAGACACCTATGGTGGTCACGGTGCTCACGGTGGTGGTGCCTTCTCTGGTAAAGATCCTTCAAAGGTGGATCGCTCAGCGGCTTATGCCGGACGCCACATCGCAAAAAATATCGTCGCCGCGGGCTTGGCTGAAAAATGTTTAGTCCAGTTGGCCTACGCCATCGGCGTTGCCGACCCGGTAAGTATCATGGTCAACGACTACGGAACCTCTAAAGTTGGGTCCGAAAAGCTTTCCATGGCGGTTCGTGAACTTTGGGGTCTTAAGCCTCAGGAGATCGTGAAAAATTTTGATCTTCTGAAGCCGAGATACCGTCCGACAGCGGCCTACGGCCACTTTGGTAGAACTGGTGAAAGCTTCACATGGGAAAAGACGGACAAGGTCGACGCTCTTAAAAACTACTTCAACTAATTCTTCACGAGTGGGGGGTCAGCCCCCAAGCCGTATTTGGCAAGAAAGACTTCAGGCTTCATGGACGAAAAAAATATTCGCAATTTTTCAATTATTGCACATATCGATCATGGAAAGTCGACCCTGGCAGACGGTATTATTCGTAAGACCGGTGGCCTCACGGATCGTGAGATGAAGGCCCAGGTTCTGGACAACATGGATATCGAGCGTGAGCGCGGTATTACTATCAAGGCCCAGACCGTGCGTTTGCTCCATAAGGCCGAAGATGGCGAAACCTATCAATTGAACCTGATCGACACCCCCGGGCATGTGGACTTTAGTTACGAAGTCTCTAGGTCTCTGGCGGCCTGCGAGGGGGCGCTTTTAGTGGTAGACGCCGCTCAAGGGGTCGAAGCTCAAACCCTCGCTAACGTTTATTTAGCTCTTGAAAACAATCTCGAAATTATTCCCGTGCTCAACAAGATTGATCTTCCGGCGGCTGACCCGGAAGGGGTTAAGCAACAGATTGAAGACGGAATCGGTATCGATTGCAGCGAAGCGATTTCCGCCAGCGCCAAAGAGATGATTGGCATCCAGGAGATTCTAGAGGCTGTCGTCAAAAAAGTTCCACCGCCGACCGCCGACCGTACCAAGCCATTACGTGCCCTAGTTTTTGATTCCTGGTTTGACAGCTACCAAGGCGTCGTTGTTCTTTGTCGGATCATGGACGGTGTTGTGAAAAAAGGGGATAAGATTCGGTTTATGTCCACAGAAGTGGATCACGACGTTTTAAAACTCGGCTACTTTGGACCTGCGCCAGTGTCATGCAACACGCTTGAAGCTGGCGAGGTGGGTTTTCTGATTTGCGGTATCAAGAGCATCAAAGATGTGAATGTTGGCGACACCGTGACTTTAGCTAAAAAAGGCGCCACTGAGCCTCTCGCGGGTTTCCAAAAAGTAAAGCCTATGGTTTTCGCCGGAATTTTTCCGGTAGAGTCCACGGATTATAAGCATCTACAAGTTGCGCTTGAAAAGCTTTGCTTAAATGACTCCAGTCTCAGTTATGACGGCGAAACTTCTGCGGCTCTCGGTTTTGGGTTTCGTTGTGGTTTCTTGGGGCTTCTTCACATGGAAATCGTCCAAGAGCGTTTGGAGCGCGAGTTCCAGCTGAACCTCATCACCACAGCGCCGACGGTGGTCTACAAAGTTCACCGCAATAACGGCGAAGTCTTCGAGTTGGAAAATCCAGCAAACCTGCCAGATCCAACGTTAGTGGAAAAAGTCGAAGAGCCTATGGTCAAGATCGCTGTTCACACCCCTGCTGAATACATCGGCTCAATTCTTAAGATGAATGAGGCCAAGCGGGGGATGCAGATTTCCATGGAGTACATTTCGGATACCAAGGTTGTGATTACCTATCTGATACCTATGGCCGAAATGGTGATCGATTATTACGACAAACTCAAAACGCTGACCAAAGGTTACGCGTCTATGGAGTACGACCTGGACAGTTACTCTGAGGCGGATCTCGTTAAGATGGACATTATGATCAATGGCGAGCCGGTGGATGCACTGTCTCTAATCACCCACAGATCCCAGGCTCAGAGCAAAGGCCGAAGCCTTTGTAAAAAAATGAAAGAGCTCATTCCCCGTCAGCAGTTTCAAATTGCCATTCAGGCGGGTGTGGGGGCAAAAATTTTAGCTCGGGAAACTTTGAGCGCCTTGCGTAAGGATGTGACTGCCAAGTGTTACGGTGGTGATATCTCAAGAAAGCGAAAATTGCTGGAAAAGCAAAAGGCCGGTAAAAAGAGAATGAAGCAAATTGGGACCGTAGACGTGCCACAAGAGGCCTTTTTGGCAATTTTGAAAGTAGAGGATTAAGATGTTTAAACTGAGATTTTGGACTCATGGGCTTGGATCTTATTTTTTAGCCATCACCGTCGCGTTGACGATTCGCTGGGCTTTCATGGAAGCTTACGTGATTCCGTCTGGCAGTATGCTTCCGTCACTTCTCATCAACGATCATATTTTCGTGAACAAATCCGTATATGGATTGAGAGTTCCGTTTAGCGAAAAGTGGCTTACAAAATACGGCGAGCCTAAGCGTGGTGAAGTCATCGTCTTTAAATTTCCTCTTGAAAAGGGAACTTTCTACATTAAGCGCGTTGTCGGTTTGCCTGGCGACAGAATCTCCTATCAAGATGGAGCTATTTTCATCAATGGCGAAAAGGTAGAGAAAACCCTGGCCGACACTTCCAGCGAGTTCGACATGAAGAATTTCAACTTCCTGAGAGATGCCGATCTTCAGCGCGGCGGGGCGACTTTTGCCACTCGCGATGATTACGAGCACTATATGGAAACTCTTGGAGAAGTGAAGCACGATGTTCTGCTGCGAAAAGGTCACTATGAGGGCATCTCCGACGGCCCATGGGAAGTTCCCGAGGGCCAGCTGTTCGTCATGGGTGATAACAGGAATCACTCCAACGATTCACGGTCTTGGGGGTTTGTTCCTGAAGACTATATTCTTGGGCGGGCCATGTTCGTTTGGTTGTCTTGTGACGACACTCTTCCGGTGCTCACATTTTTGTGTAACCCACTCTCACTCCGATTTAAGCGCTTTTTCCACAAGATCCGATAAATCTTTATGGGTTTCTTTGGAAGTCAGCGCCAAGATAAGAGAGGCCGATGGTTCGACGTCATCGGTCGGCTTATGCTCGTCGTTGTTCTGTACTTGGGGATTCGGTGGATTACAGTCGAGCCTTACGTCATTCCTTCCGGGAGTATGAAGCCGACCTTACTGATCGAAGATTATGTGGTGGTCAACAAATGGACTTACGGGCTGAGGCTACCCTTTAGTAAAACCTGGCTTTTTGGTCCCAAGGTTCCCACTCGAGGAGATGTGGTTGTTTTCCGCTCGGTGAGCGATCCAGATCACTTTATGGTGAAACGCGTGGTGGGGTTACCTGGGGAGACCATTTCCATGGACGCTTCAGGCGAGATCAGTATCGACGAAGAACCCCTTGTGTACACCGAAAGAGTAGAAAAAGAAGAGGATTACCAGTTTACGGAAAGCCTTCTAGATCACCCTCACCCGGTTAAATATAGCAATTTTGAAGACAATCGCCAGCGAGACCCTTTCAAGGTTCCTGAGGGGCAAGTTTATGTCATGGGAGACAATCGCGATCACTCCATGGACAGTCGTTACTGGGGCGCTCTACCTTTAGAGAATTTATTGGGTCGGGCGTCTTTGATATGGATGTCCTGCGAAGAGAATATTAAGATCTCCAGTTTCCTTTGTGCTCCTGAATTTTTTCGCCGAGATCGAATTTTCTCAAGGATCCGTTAGTGGAGCGAAAGATTCCTGTTCGAGCCATTTTTAGAGAGTACTTTGAAGCCGTTGCCGCCGCGATTTGCCTCGCGCTCTTTTGCCGACTCTTCGTTGTATCCGTCCTTTACCTTCCTGAGGTCAATATGGAGCCGGGGCTTCTTAAGGGTGATTTCGTGATGAGCTGGAAACTAGCCTATGGCTTGAGAGTCCCCATGGGAGACGGCATGAGGCTCAACGCTAAGGCTCCTCAGCGGGGAGACGTTATTTCTTTTCGCTTTCCGGGTGATGAGGAGCAGATATTGATCCGGAGACTCATTGGGTTGCCGGGGGACGAAATTCAAATTAAGGACGGTCTCGTTACAGTGAACGGTAGAGCTCTGGAGCAAAAGGAGTTCGAGGGCGAAGAGGCCAAAGAGGTCCTTCCCTCTGGTAAATCCTACAGGATCCGCTTGGAGAAAGCTTCTGTAAAGGCCTCAGAAGACACGCCAGAAGACCCAGAAACTAAAGCTGGCGACGCTAAAAAGAGCTTAGATTTTGGATCGACCAGGGTTCCCGACAAAAGTTTTTTTGTGCTCGCCGACAACCGACAGACTACGGATGACTCCAGAACATGGGGATTTGTGTCCGAGGATCAAATAGAGAGTCGTTTGGGCCTTATCTGGCTTTCCATGAATAATAAAAAGAGCGCCTTCGAGCCCCGCTGGTCTCGCGTCTTTCAAATTGTAAAATAGATAATTCCCTTCAGTCGTCCTGAGCGTATGCGAAGGGTCTCAGCAAGTGAGGCAGAGGCCACTCGATCGAATAACCGGTCCTACAGGCGTTTTTCAGCGGCCATCATTTGATGTATCGAGCTCCATTTTCTTGACAGAAGAGGGGGGCCCATGACAGTGTTTTTTTTTAATGACTACAATTCCTAGCAACCGCTGCCGAAACCTCATTTTCGCTGATGAACTTTCTGAATCAGAAATTAAATCTCTTTTTAGTCGGTCTCAAGCTATCAAAGATCAGTTCAAAATCTCAAAGACTTTTCCTCAAGCTCTGGCTGGGATGCAAGTGGCTCTTCTGTTTCAAGAGGCCAGTACAAGAACACGAATTTCTTTTCAAAATGCCGTTCAGCGTATGGGTGGGCAGAGTCTGCTCATCGAAGCGGGCCTGAGCTCAAGCCTTAGCAAAGGTGAAAGTCTGGAAGACACCTTGTTCACCTTAAAAGCCAATGCTCCCGACCTCTACGTGGTTCGGTGCGGAGCAGGGAGTGCTCTTGAGACCTTAGCCCCAAAAATGGGGGCCCCAGTGGTCAATGGCGGATACGGGCGGAGGGCTCATCCGACCCAGGCTTATCTGGATCTCTTCACTTTGCAAGAGCAGGGACTGGAGCTTCCAGGTCTGCGCTGCTTGTTTGTTGGTGACCTCCGACACAGCCGAGTTTTCTCCAGTCACAGGCGGATTGCAAAAGTTTTAGGAATCCAGGTCGGCGTCTGCGCTCCCGAGGCGTTTCTTCCGGAAGATCTCTCCGGACTAGAGGTCTTTGAAAGCCTGGAAGACGGTCTCAGCTGGGCTCAGGTCTACTGTGGACTGCGTATCCAGTTCGAGCGTCATGGCGCTTTGGACGAAAAAGCTCTGAACACTTTAAAATCACAGTACACATTGAACAAATCGCGCTTAGGCGCCTTGTCCTCTGAGAGTAAAATTATACATCCGGGCCCGGTCAATTGGGGCGTGGAGTTTCAGCCTGAGGTGCGGTCGGATCCTCGACTTCTCCTGTGGCAACAAATGGAAAACGGTAGCTTTGTCCGTGGGGCACTGATGGAATTTTTAAAAAAAGGAGCCTGGGCATGACAGGTTATATCGTCATTGAAAATGGACCGATCTTTACTGGAACCTGGGTCGGAGGAAAAGCCCGAGCCGGAGAAATTGTTTTTAATACGTCTCACAATGGCTACGAGGAGATCGCTACCGACCCCTCCTACTACGGGCAGATTATGGTGATGACGGCGACTCAGCAAGGCAACTATGGCGTTGATGATAAATTCTGGGAGTCTCGCAGGATGTGGATCCAAGGCTTTGTTTGTTTAGACCTTGAGCCTCTGGCTCGGGCGGGTGCCGATTTTGATAAAAATATCAGTCAAGAAACTTGGGCCCAGCGCTTGGACTCCGCCGAGATCCCCGCGATGACGGATGTGGATACGCGGAGCTTAGTTCTTTATCTTCGGGAGCACGGCACTCAAATGGCGGCTTTGGTTCGGGCCTCAAGCGAAGACGAAGCTCGAAAGTTAGCCCAGCCACTGATCGCTGAGTTTCAATCTCTAGACACAGATTGGGCCAATGAGGTCAGTCATCCCGAGGTCACTCAAGAAAAGGGCGACGATCCCAAGGGACCAAAAGTCGCCGTTATAGACTTCGGGTCCAAAACGAATATTATCCGCGCCTTAAAAAAGCGTTGCTCTGAAATTCATATTTTTCCAAGTCGAACTTCCGCCGCAGACATCCTCGCTATAAAACCTGAAGGGATTCTTCTTTCTAACGGACCGGGAAGCCCGGCAAATGTCCAGGTGGCCGTTCCCGTGATTCAAGAGCTTCTGGGTCAGGTTCCTATTTTTGGAATCTGCATGGGGCATCAGCTTTTGGGGCTGGCCTTGGGCGGATCTACTTTCGCCCTCAAGTTTGGCCATCGTGGAGCGAACCATCCGGTTAAAAATTTGAAATCCAACGCGGTCTACATGACCAGTCAAAACCATGGTTATGCTATCAGCGACGACGGCCTTCCTAAGGACGTCAAAGTGACTCACCGAAATCTCAACGATCAGACCATATCGGGCATCGAGTGTTCTGAAAAAAGGTGTTTTAGTGTTCAGTTTCATCCCGAGAGTCATCCCGGTCCCAGAGAAGCTGAAGTCTATTTTGACCAATTCATATCTTGGATGGAGAGATGAACTTTTTTGAGGCTATTGACCAGCTCTCGGTCTACTTCACATCTAAAAAGTACGAAGACGAAGTCCTAGAGGCTAAGGCTGAGTATTTTCGCGATGTGGGTATCGACGATAAGGAAAACGAGCGCTACGAACAATGGATGAATCTCTTTTTCGATTGGTACCTTTTTTCAAGGCCTCTCACAGGACTCACTCTACCTCCAGCTCTTTTTGCCCTGGAGATCGATGAGTTCCAGGCTTTAATGAAAGACCGCGAGGTCTTTGTGAAGCTGTCGCAGAATACTCACAGTCTCTACCAGTTTATCAAACTTAAGGGAGAGTCCTCGATATACAAAGACCTCTTAAAGAACAAGAAATGTGTGGTCCAGAACAGCGCCTTCTCAGCGACACTGCCGCCGGGTGCGATCTGTGATTTTCGCACAGTGCAGGACGAAAACGGAGATCTTCAGGTCACCAAAGGCTTCTGCGCGCATCCCATGGACGCTAGCAAATTTATTTTGAAACAGGTTAAAAATCACCGCAAAGCACTAGCTGAAGAGCAAGAAGCTCTGCTCCTCAAGTTGGTGCGAATGTTTTTTAAGTTGGAGCAATACAGTCACCTAGAAAGTTCACAAGTTTACACTCTAGAAAGTAAGGTTCGGTTCTAATGCCTCGGAAAAAAGAAATTCAAAAAGTCGTTATTCTTGGAAGTGGCCCGATTGTCATCGGGCAAGCCTGTGAGTTTGATTACTCCGGAACTCAGGCCTGTAAAGCTTTAGTCGAAGAAGGCTTAGAGGTGATCCTGATCAACTCGAACCCGGCCACTATTATGACCGATCCAGACATCGCCGACCGGGTTTACATTGAGCCTCTCAAAAAAGAATACGTGGAAAAAATTCTACGTCTCGAAAAGCCAGACGCGTTGATACCAACACTCGGCGGGCAGACCGCCTTGAACCTAGGACTAGAGCTTAACGACAGTGGCCTGCTCAAAGAGCTCGACATTGAGATGCTGGGTGCGACTCCAGAAGTGATTCGAGCCGCCGAAGATAGAGAAGAGTTTAATAACCTTCTCATCAAGGTGGGCGCGAAATCGACAAAAAACGTTATGGTCCGCGATTTTAAATCTGGAATTGCCGCAGGAGAGCAGTTGGGCTTCCCAATTATCTTAAGACCTAACTTTACCCTTGGCGGCGGCGGCGGCGGTGTTGCGTACTCCAAAGAAGAATACGAAACCATGTTGGCCCGAGCCCTAGGGGAGAGTCCGACCTCAGAAGTTCTCGTGGAGGAGAGCATCTTAGGATGGAAGGAGTTCGAGCTAGAGATCATGAGAGACGCTGCGGGGACTTTTGTTGTCGTTTGCGGTATCGAAAACTTTGATCCTTGTGGCGTTCATACTGGCGACAGCATTACAGTGGCTCCCCAACAAACTCTATCGGAGCCCGCCTATCAAGAGATGCGTGACGAAGCCCGACGTATTGTGGACGAAATTGGTTTGGAGTGTGGTGGCGCCAACATTCAGTTTGCGGTGAACCCTGTGGACGGGGAGAGAATCGTTATTGAGATGAACCCTAGAGTGAGTCGATCTTCCGCCTTAGCCAGTAAGGCCACAGGCTTTCCGATCGCAAAGATCGCAGCTCTTCTCGCCGTAGGCTACCACCTGGACGAAATTCAAAATGACATCACAAAATCGACACCATCTTGCTACGAGCCAGCTCTTGATTATGTCGTCACAAAAATTCCACGATTTGCCTTTGAAAAATTCTCTGGTTCGAAAGACGCTCTGTCGACCCAAATGAAAAGTGTTGGAGAGGTCATGAGCATTGGTCGGACTTTCAAAGAGTCCTTTCAAAAGGCGATTGCTTCTCTGGAGAATCAATCGGGCTTTGAGCCGGTGGAATTTCACACAGATCACTTAGCTTACCCCAATAGCAATCGACTTTTCGTTTTGGGGCAAGCCTTTCGAGAGGGAATGAGCGTTGAAGAAGCCCACAGGCTGACGCAGATCACGCCCTGGTTTTTACATCAAGTGCTCGACATAATCTCCTTTGAAAGTGAAATACAGAAGCTAGGATCTAAAGAAGCCAATGCGAACGCGACCTTGCAAAAAGCGACGTTGCAAAAAGCCAAGCGTATGGGCTTTAGCGATACGAGACTGGCTCAGCTCCTGGACAAATCAGAAAAAGAGATTCGTGAGCACCGCTGGTCTTTAAACTTGAGACCTCGATTCTTCAGAGTCGACACCTGCGCCGGAGAATTTGCCTCATCCACGCCGTACTTCTACTCGACTTACTGGGCTGAGCCTGAGGCCCTACCGGAGGGCGGCAAGAGGGTCGCTGTTCTTGGGAGCGGTCCCAACCGTATCGGTCAGGGTATTGAATTTGACTATTGCTGCGTGCGCGGTGTGAAAGCTCTTAAGAAGCTTGGCTACGAAGTTGTGATGATCAACTCAAACCCTGAAACTGTTTCTACGGACTACGATACGGCCGACCTACTTTTCTTTGAGCCGCTAACTTTAGAAAGAGTTCTTGAGGTCTTCCACGCGACCAACCCTATGGGAGTCGTTCTGCAGCTGGGAGGGCAGACGCCTCTATCTCTAGTGCACGGGCTGGACGAGGCCGGAGCCCCTCTTCTCGGCTCGTCGGTTGAAACGATCGACTTTGCTGAGGATCGCTCTCAGTTTAACAGTGTTTGTGAGGGCATCGGTTTTGAAATTCCCAATGCTGGCCTCGCTGCCAATGGTGAAGAGGCGAAAGCTTGTGCCGACAGAATCGGCTTCCCGCTGATCTGCCGCCCCAGTTACGTCCTCGGTGGACGCCGAATGGAAATCATTGAGAATAGCAGCGAGCTGAAAAGCTACTTTGAAAAATACAGTGCAGATATCACTCCAGAAGCCCCGTGTTTCATGGATCAGTTCCTAGAAGGCGGCATCGAAGTGGACGTGGACATTGTCCGCGGTGAAGATTGGATGGTCTGTGGTGGTATCATCGAGCATATCGAAGCCGCCGGTGTTCACTCTGGTGATAGTATGGGAGTCATTCCTCCCCAGAGATTGAAGCCGGAGCTTTGCAACAAAATTGAAGCCCTGAGCAAAGAGCTGGCGCAAAAGTTAAACGTGATTGGACTTTTGAACGTTCAGCTTGCTGTGAAGAATGACAGGATCTTTGTCATCGAGGCGAACCCTCGATGCTCACGAACGGTACCGTTCCTTGCGAAATCCTCTGGTGTTCCCTTGGTGGATTTAGGCATCCAGGCGATGCTTGGAATGAAAAGCTCAGAGGTTCAGCCAGAAAAGTATCAGTGGCGCGATTTAGACCGAGTCTGCGTCAAAGGCGTCGTTTTTCCGTTTAAGAAGTTTCCTGAGGCGGACTCTGTCCTCGGACCTGAAATGAAGTCCACGGGAGAGAGCATGGGGCGAGGTAGCGACTACCCTGAAGCGCTCTTGAAGGCCTTTATCTCCAGCCATCACAAATTGCCAAGGAGCGGCGAAGTCTTCTTGTCTCTTAGAGAAAAAGACAAAGAGCCTTTGGTGCCCTTCGCAAAAGGTCTCCTTGATCTTGGCTTCACACTGACAGCGACCCAGGGGACCGCGAAATTTCTCTTTGAAATGGGTATTGATTGTATTCCTGTAAGGAAAGTTCACGAAGGGCGTCCCCATTGTGTAGATCGGATTCGCTCCGGTCAGGTCGCTCTAGTGATCAATACAACCTCCGGACGGCAAGCTCTAGAGACCAGCTTCAGCATCCGCAGAAGCTGTATCGACTTTGGCGTCCCTTGCATCACAGAGGATCACGCGGCCGAGGTTCTTTTATTGGCCCTTAAAAAGCAGCAATCTGGGGAGTTTGACGTCTCACCGATTTCGTAGCAGAATTTCGTTATGGTTATCGAAGTCAAAAATTTGCAAAAAACTTTTAGGCACCCTTGGAACTTAAAGAAAGTCCAAGTTTTGAAAGGTCTGGATTTTCGAATTGAAAAGCCGGGGATTGTGGGCTTCCTCGGTGGAAACGGTGCCGGTAAAACGACGACCATGAAGTGCATTTTAGGTTTGCTCAAGTACGAGGGCGGCGAGGTTCGAATCCTTGGCAAGCCGGCTGAAGACATGGCTGTCAAATATCTCGTGGGTTACTTACCGGAACGCCCTTATTTCTACCGCTATCTGAGTGCTGAAGAGTTTCTGCTTTTTTACGGGCGTCTCAGCTCAAATCTCAAAACTCGCGAGCTCTCTATTCGTATTGACGAACTTCTTGAGTTGGTCGGCCTTACTTTCGCGAAGTCTTATCGTCTACACCAGTTTTCTAAGGGAATGCTGCAAAGAATTGGAATGGCACAGGCCTTGATTCATCGGCCCAAGCTTTTGATCTTAGACGAACCCTTATCGGGGCTAGATCCTGATGGTCGTATGCAAATGGCAAAGGTCATCCATACAGCGAGGGACGAGGGCACTACAGTCTTTTTTAGTAGCCATCTTTTGGATGACGTTGAGAAACTCTGCCAGGATCTCGTTGTGATTCGGAACGGGGTTATTGCTTACTCCGGAGACAAAGAAACATTTTTGTCCCGTGGACGCCCACTCTATAAGTTAAAGTATGAGCTTGATGGCAAAGACTTCGATGAAACTCTTCCAGATCTAGAGTCCGTGCAGGTTAAACTGGATCAGCTCCGAAGCCAAAAAGGAACTGTCTTAAGATTGGATACCGAAACAATGAGTCTTGAAGATGCCTATAAGCAATTCCATCTTTAAAAAACCTTGGGGATTTTTTCTATGAAACCAATTTGGATCGTTGCTAAGAATACCTTCAAAGAGGTGATTCGTGATCGGGTTCTTTATATCCTGATCATTTTTGCACTTCTCTTAATGGGGCTGAGCTTCGCGATCGGACATCTTTCCCATGAAGAAATCTTTCGTCTTTCAGTCAGCTTGGGTTTAGCCAGTATCCATATCTGTTATGCAGGACTCACCATATTCATTGGTAGCAGCCTCTTTTTTAGAGAGATCGAAAATCGAACAATTTACACTTTACTTGTTCGCCCCATCCATCGTGGTCAGTACCTGCTGGGTAAATACCTGGGACTGATTTCCGTTCTCGTTGTTTTACTTTTAGGGTTTATGACCTGTTTCCTTGGGACCCAAGCCTTGCTGGGACTGCCCTTTCACGCCTCGTTGCTAACTCCCTTTTTGGGCTTCTTTCTCGAGGGCTGTGTGCTACTCGCGATGACCTTCTTTTTTGCCTCTTTTTGTAGCCCGTTTGTGTCCGTCGGTTGTGCGGTCGGAGGATTTCTTGTGGGTCACTGGGTGAGCAACTTAGAAGTTCTTATGGAGCGCAGTCATTCTATGGCCTTCAGTTTTGTTGCCACAGCGATCAAATACAGTTTTCCAGATTTAGGTGCGGTGAACTGGAAGGATTATGCCGTTGCAAAAGCTTCTCTCACCAGCATTGATCTCAGCTATGGACTCAGTGTTTGCCTCGCCTGGTGTCTATTTTTCTTTTTGGTATCGAACATCATATTTAGGAACAAGAATTTTGAGTAATCTCAGATGACAACACTCTTCGGGTGGGAAGCCGAGATGGCTTTCTTTTTTATTCTAGGAACCTTTTGGGGCAGCTTTGGCAATGTGTGTATTCACCGGATTCCATTAGAGCAATCCGTGGCAAAGCCACTTCGTAGTTACTGTCCTCAATGCAAAAAGACGATTCCTTGGTATTTTAATATTCCGATATTTGGATGGATCATTCTTCGTGGAAAATGCTTTGAGTGTAAAAAAGGGATTTCTATCCGCTATCCTATAGTAGAACTCCTTGTGGGGGCGGCTTTCGCAGGGATTTATTTCAAGTACGGTTTGAGCTGGACGAGTCTCGAGTTTTGCATTTTCGCCTGGGGCTTGATTATTGCGAGCTTCATCGATCTGGATCACATGATTCTTCCCGATGTCTTTACGCTCTCGGGGATTGTGCTGGGGCTCACAGGGGCCCTTATCAATCCGGAGAGGCAAATTCTCGATGCCTTCATGGGGTTCCTCATCGGCGGGGGGCTTTTGTACTTCGTCAGTTGGACGTTCTACAAGCTTAAGGGCGTGGAGGGTCTCGGCGGCGGTGATATAAAGCTCTTAGCTTGGATCGGCGCCTACCTGGGATGGCAGAGCATTGCCTTTGTTCTTATGATTTCGTGCATCTCTGGAGGCATCCTCGGGCTTCTTTATCTTACGATCACAGGCCAGAGTCGAGATACGCATATTCCATTCGGACCCTTCATTTCGGTAGCTGCGCTGATTTATATTTATTTCGGAGATGTCGGTTTTTTGACATTTCTATTCCCGTTTTCCGGTAGCCTTTAGTCTAGAGACTTTCAGCCCCTGGTAAAAACCGGACCTGAAAAGACTCTAAATACCTGTCTTTATTAAAAAATATCAAAGATTCGGACTTTCGGCGGTTTGACTTTAGTGTGTGTCGCAGAAATAATTTTAAGATAGGAAAGGTCCAGCGGCGCAACTATGTTTTTTGGCAACTCTCAGGTAATAGGACTAGATATTGGAACAAGCTCCATCAAGATGGTGGAGCTCAAGCGTTCCGGCAAGAGCTTTAAGCTTTTAAAGTTTGGTATGAGTCCTCTACCGAACGGGCTTGTCGAAGGTGGTGAGATTCAGGACCCCGCCGTGCTTTCGTCGATCATCTTCGAGCTCTTTTCCAATCTGGGAATTCGAAAGAAAAATGTGTGCACCGGAATTTTCGGTGGAGCCGTGATTACCAAAAAGATCTCCATGCCAAGGATCGACGTTAAGCTCGTGGGCGAGCAGATCAAATGGGAAGCCGAGCAGTATATTCCTTTCGAGTTGAGTGAAGTGAATTTGGACTTTCACATTCTTCGCCAGTCGGACAGCAATGAAACCATGGACCTTTTACTGGTGGCAGCAAAGCAAGATTATATTTTAAGGTATTTCGAAGCTGTAGAAACCGCAGGTTTACGCTGTTCGATAATTGACGTAACGGGTTTTGCTCTGGCGAATTGCTTTGAAGCCAACTATGGTATTCGCAACCATGATACGATCGCTCTCATTAACATTGGCGGCGGCGTTTCGAACCTAGTAATTATCGACAAAGGCGAGGTTGTCTTCTGTCGAGACATTCCAATTGGTGGCGCGCTTTACAATATGGAAATCTCGCGAGAACTGGGAGTTTCTCCGGAAGAAGCTGAAGAGCTTAAAATTGGAGCCTCGCATTCTGAAGAAAGCCCACCAGAACTTTTAAATGTGATGTCACAAACCAACGAGATGATTTGTGAGGAGATTCGAAACAGCTTTGAGTTTTATATGAGCTCAAATGCGGGACCTGAAGTTTCCGAGATTTTTCTTAGCGGTGGTTCAGCCAATATTCGCCAACTTGTCGAGGCCATTGCGACATCGACCGGAAAAAGTTGTCAGCTTTTTAACCCTCTTCAACAGGTCGCCTACAATCCGAAAGATTTTACACCCGAATATATTTCACAGATCCAGATGTTTTTGCCATCAGTCATTGGTTTGGCGATGCGGAAGGCGGGCGACTCATGATTCGCATTAACCTCGCAAAAACGTCCGCTTTTCCGTCTGATGGTGAAGAACATGTCGGCGGCGGCGGAGGAATCTCCCTTCC
>JAULKR010182994.1:0-19704 GCA_032356305.1 Prasiola linearis
GAGAGAGAGAGAGAGAGAGAGAGAGAGAGAGAGAGAGAGAGAGAGAGAGAGAACCTACATCTGGCCGCAAGCGTCGATCACGATCAACACAAAGAAACAGATGACTGCCATGGCAAACCTTCTGCTCGGTGACATGAGAGAATAATTTGATGCACTTATCAAATCACGCTACGATCCAAGGGTGTCATCCAAGACCTTAAGGAATCTGCTTAGCCTCAACATGATCTTGTTGCTATAATTTACGGCTGATAGAGTATGAGGAACCTTTCGTACCATATGCACGTTAGATCTATGCAGTAGCAGCTTGGACAAATGTATTTGGTACTTGTGCAGTTGTACTGCTTGTGGTCTCATGGCACGTGGTGGACCATTATAGCGCTACTATAGTGTAATTATTTGGCTAGTGCTAGCCACTGACTTTGACTTCAGCTCACACAGCGCCGTGTGCTAGCACTAGCTACCAACAGGATAACACTATAAGATGAGCATGACAGCTTTGGGAAGAAATTTTGTAATCGGCAAAACCTTCCTGAGCTCACGTGTTAGATGACATCGAATGCAGGCGCTAGCTAGCTGACATTCTCAGCCACAACAGTACCGTTTTTAAAAGAGTAATATGCACAATTAGCTCAGAATGAAATGGAACGTGACCATAGAAGAAAAAAAATTGTATGCATTATGGGGATGTATCTCGTCCAATGGGCATCGCTAATGAACGCCGGAAGTACACCGGAAGTACGGAATACAATACACTACTGTACTGCTAGTGCAAGTACTCAGCAAGAATAGTATACGGATATCGAGCAAATGAACTTCGGAGAAGCAGTGTACAAATGAATAGAGGCAGATAGTACCATGTGACGTAGGCCAATAACCGTCTGCTTTGCTTTGATTGTTTGCCAATAGAGGAAAACTTTGGCAGAAGGAACAGCTGATGCAAGAAGTGTGAATTGGCTACAAGCTGCATCGGACGATCAAGCCGGCCGTGTACTGCTGGAATGCGGAATGGCAATGGAGATGGGTGTAGGAAAGGAAATACAACAGCTCGTGCCTCAATGGGAAGCTGATCATTGCCGGGAACTTGGCGAGTGCGCATATGTCATGCAAAGTCAGGCAGCGTGTCCTGACCGTTGTCTGGATCGGCTGAGCTGGTGCTGCTACTATTGCTATTGCTACTGCTGCTGACGATGTAGCAGTTGCTGTCTGCTGCAGCCTGAGGCTGCGGACTGTGTTCGGCCAAGCGACCAGCGGCACGGACGGCTTCGTGACTGAACTGAGCAGTGCACACCGCCCTCAGTTTCTTCAAGGTCGCGGTTTCGTCAACCCTCCCCAGATCCGGGGGCCTCCTGTCTTTGCTGAGTAAACCCTGTGCCGCACTGGAAACAGCCTGGCGATCGGTTGCGATATGGCACCTTCCCAATCATCCAAACCCGTCCACGCAATTCCTCACCCCGCCCTTGCCACCCTCCGTACACCTACCCCCCCTGCCTTACACCCTACGCCTGGAATAGATCCTGCCAGGAGGTGAGCATGACGTTTCCCCGAATGGCCAGCAGACTGCCCCTATAGCCTTCACCTCTGCTCCTTCAAACCATGCCTGAACCACAGGGGCCCGACCGACAGCGCATGCGACCATCAGCGCCTGTCGATTGGTTTGTGCGACATCTGTGTTGCAGCGTTTAATCCCCCACTCTCCGCAACCCGATCAAGATCAGGATCGAGATCAACATCAAGATCAACGTCAAGATCAAGATCAAGATCAAGATCAGGATCGAGATCAACATCAACATCAACGTCAAGATCAAGATCAGGATCGAGATCAACATCAACATCAACGTCAAGATCAAGATCAGGATGAAGATTACGATCAGAGTTGAGACAGGCAATGGCATCAATGGAGCTGCGTTTACAAAGTTGGATATTCATTGACATCAGATGGCAGTGTGGGCAAAAGGGTCTTCACAAGTCTAATCCCTAGAGTTTCCAGGTAATTTGGATGTTCCAGGCTACGAAGCGACATGATTAGTCACCTGAAACACGGAGGGCATGTTGGCAGGGCGTGCTGTGCACAGAGAAAGAGCAGCTCTTGCACCCGCAGCCATGTCAGCGTTCTGGCCTGCCCAGCTGTCAGGAGTCGGACCCGTTTGTGCTGATGTTCCGTTGCAAGCAGCTGACCGACCGCCGTGGTCTGGCAACCTGTGGAGGAGGAACAGAATATGACGATCTGCGTTCATCCACTTCAGTCTACCAAAGCATGCAATGACATTACTTTCATCAGATGGGTGATGTGGCACGAAAAAGGCACGACACCTCACCTGCTGAAGTCCATTTCTCGAGCATCAACATCATATGATTTGTCGACGGGTGGTCGTGACCTGTATAGGTCGGCCTGCCGCATCTGCAGCTCTTCGTTCAATGACATACCCCTGGACAAGCAAGATCCCTCCCTTTGACTTCAACCAGTGACATAGACCAAGTTCGCTTTCATGAGAGCCCAAGCAGGTGTTGTGAAGCATGACGTCAAGTGGTTGGTGTGCTGTACCGCCAGCCACTCAAGGCTGCCATTCCAATTTCTGGAAAGCACCATTGCGGGAAGTGGCAGAGCACGCTTCCCCCCTTTCTCAAACAGTCTTAGTCAAACCAGTCTTAATCGAATGCATTGATACAGAGGGCGTTACTGAGCAGGGCACCAGAGCGAGGCAAATGAACAATCATGAACACAGACACACCATGACTCCTATCGGAGCCACAGTCATCAGACTTTGTTTGGGAATTGCTGCATACCTTGGACTCGGTGTGTCGGCACTGTAGAAGCAGACACCCTGTCTCAAGCTGCGCAGTGACTCGAGGTTCTGCTGAGACAGATTGACACTGTGTTGCTGCTCATATGAGTGCCTGCGGACGATGGCGCGTTGATTGATGCGCATCTGCACCGTCGCCATGTGAAGTAGGAGTTTGTGAAGAGGAGAGATTGGCGCTGAGACTGCGCGCTGAGGGGAAGAGGAAGAGGGTACAAGAAGAATGCTACATGAGGTAATTTGCAATGCATTGTTCACCTGTTGCCTGTGGTCCCGATGGACTGATTGTTCTCTAGTGGCTCTGACTTCAGCACAGCAGTGCGCCTGGCTGCTGCTCCGTTTGCTTGCCAGGGCATCACCACTTCCATGGCAGCTGCTCTTTGCTCCCTGAACACAGATCGCCACTCAACGCTCGACAAAAGCGACTTGCAGATCGATCGCGGTGTGCAATACCACAGCAGTACCACCTGCTGCATGCGTGGCATCGTTCAGAGCAGGAAGTCGGGGTGGGGGTTCAGAACTAGACTCCAACACCAGTGAAATAACATCCCCACCTGCCTTTCGGATCCTGGAGGCCGTTGATCGAAGGCGAAGGGGCTA
The DNA here is from genome assembly GCA_032356305.1 of Prasiola linearis. Lineage (NCBI taxonomy): Eukaryota > Viridiplantae > Chlorophyta > Trebouxiophyceae > Prasiolales > Prasiolaceae > Prasiola > Prasiola linearis. Next base: position 3,399 of record JAULKR010182994.1, read on the forward strand.
GTCGCTCATTGACAGCCTTTGACTTCACGTCAGCCATCAACGCCTGGAATTTGTGGTAGTATGAGGACAAAGGGCCGCCTGACTCGAACAGCGAATGCTTCATCGACACATAGTCTGCGCAGCAACAGTCACGGGTCAAGATCTCATGACGCATTGTGCAAGAATCGCTAATGTGTCACATTATCTCAGCTTTGCATAAGCAGTCGAGGCAGGTACCCGCCATAGCGCCGCGTTGCCCTGTGTATGACTGCTGATTTTGTCCGCAGCGCAGATTAGCCGCAGCTGCCCTCTGCTGACGCATTTCGTGCTCGGCATGCAGTCGTGTGCATGTTTCAGATGCTTTCGCAATGAGAGCCTGCATATCGGCGCCTCGCTCCACCACCTGCTCTAGAGCCATCCGCAGTCTCTCGACTCTGAATTTTGTGCGTAGATCCTTTTGCTCAGAGTTGAGGATAGTCAGCAGTTCTGCTGCCCGTTGCTTCAGGTCGAAAACATCCGGCGCTCCCCCCGACCGATGCTGTGAGTGCTCCACGAAGCTTGCGACGTCGGCAGAAACCTGAGCCAAGAATTTGGCATGCCTATTTATCTGCTCCTTTTTCCTGCACGGGCAGGTCAGGCCATTTGTATCGAGAGGAGTACATCGGTATCCGTACCTACCCGATTTCAGTACACAATGCCGTTACTTGCAACTACGAGGAAACCGACATACAGAAACTCGACATCAGCACGTGCGCTTGTCACCAACGACCACGCCGGAATGAACTCAACGATCAGGGCTACTTAAGGCTGAGGTGCAATAAAACTCAGATGCCCTCACCTACGGAAAGCGGCTGGCATGGGCTGCTTGATATAGATGGAGTAGTTGGGCTCTCTCTCCATCATACGAGCCATGACATACATGTCTGACAGATCGACATCTGCCTTGTTGCAATCAAGGTGGCGGGTTGCCGGCATCACGAGCGTCGTGCTGTTCTCCTCGTGCGCTCCGTATCTACGTGTGCAACCGCAACGCAACTACACGGGGCGCAATCTTAAAAGAAGTTCAAGCATGAAAGGTCGTTGCTCATGCTACATTGTCGTGACTGATGAAACCACTGCCAAACAAGGCTTGTGCCTGAATGAGCTGTAATGAGTGTAGGGCTCAGCTTCATCTGTTAGCAATCACCTATGGGCGGTATACATCGCGTTGTTGAAGTTGCATGCAGGGCTTCGCATGTGCAGTAGCGTTGATGGCATGCACACTTTCAACATTATATTCCGAGGGCATATTATAAATCATACATGGGCTCTGTAACCTGGAAAGATCTGTCTCCAGCTGAGCATTGATAATTTTTGCTCGATTGGCTGGCGGAGGTGCCTGAGCTAGCTCACTGGCGGTAGTTGCTCTGTCATTCGCTGCAGCTGGCTCCGCAACGGTCTCGGTAGGGGGCGACTGTACATTGGTGCCCTTGGAAACCAATTTGGCAGCAGATGATTTTACCAATCTTGCGGTGAGCACGAAGCGATGCCTGCCGCTGTCCCACCCCAGGATCTCTGTGAAGGGACCCTCCTCAGCATGACTGACGTCTAACAAGACATCGCGAAGTGGAGCGCTGATCCTTTCGTCATTCCGTTTTGCGGACACATGAAGGCTGCAATGTGGTTGGCTTTTTTTTGTCACAGAGTCCATGATATCGCGAGCTGCCAGGCTTGCCTCAGCTGGTGTGACGCTGACATCTACTCTAACTTGTACCGAGTGCACAGCGCAAATAAGCCTCTTATCGGCTACAAAGTTCAGCGTCATGATTTGCTTCATTTTGACAGATTGTGCGGACCGTGATTGAGGAAAAATCATCGGCATCATGTTTCATAATCATCATTCCGTCTGTCGACCCGGATGAGTCATATGTATGGTAGCGCTTGCCAGGTCACAAATAGAAATTTCAAATTAAAAACTGTACCTTGTTCACTGAGAGTTTACACGAGGATGGCTCGGAATTGGCTCGGACATTTTTTGCGCAAATTTTATTATTCCCTAAAAACTTCTGAGCCATTTCGGAGCCAGTTCCGAGCCGGAGATTTGGCTCGGATGTCAAACACGTGTTCGCGGTCCAAAGTCCAGCGGTGAATGGACCCAGAATCCTCCCGGGATGCGAAGTGCCATCGCTGAATCGCCGAGTTGTCCGTGCATACTGCAGTCGGTGCAATCATCATCGACTGCGCAGTCATTTTGCTAGCCCTGGGGTAATAGGGCGGGTATCAGTGTGTGGCTGTTCTTTCTTGGTAAATGTGCAGCTTATCTTTATATTTCTATGTTAACACGTCTAGATGGCTCATAAATGGCTCTTGGTACACGTAGCGCCATAGCAAATTTCTCGTTTTCGGCAATCAATCTTGCTGACGGCTCTGGCACGCGCAAGCAAGCATAAAGCTCCTTTGAGAATATTAGGTCGTCAGGCTCTTCGACACTATGCAAAACCACTTGCACATGGAATAGAGGCTAATGAGCCTTTCATGTCACAGGGTCTCCCTCCACCGCATTGAACAACTGGCACACATCACCTCCGCTGCTTCGACGGGCTCCTAGGTGCCCGGCACCCTAAACCCTGCCCGGCACCTAGGTACCCTTCGAAGCAGCGGAGGGGATGTGTGCACGTGCCAAGTTTTTAGCGCGGTGTGGAGACACCCGTGACATGAAAGGCTCATCAGCCTCTGTTCCTTGTGCAAGTGGTTTTCGATTATCCAAAGACAGATCTGTAGAGCCTGACGACTTACTATTTTCTTTAATTTTAGTTTGGGGAGCTTCATAATAGTAGTGGATCGCGGAAGGTTGATACTTTTCATCGCCGGGCCGCTTCAGTCGTGCACAAGCTTTCATCTTGGGCCTTGCGCTGTCTAATTAGGTTGCATTAGCTTTACAGTGCTATGAAGCATGCACCACGGGCCCGTGGGACTTGCATGCTTTACAGTACCGTAAAGCTAATGCAAGCTCTAGCTAGTCAGACAGCGCAAAGCCCAAGATGAAGCTTGTGCACGACTGAAGCAGCCCGGTGATGAAAAGTATCAATCCCCCCGGGGGGTCTGCACTTCTAGATTGAAAATACAGTTCCAATTGGAGAATTGCATGCGCCGAGGAGCTCTTCGCCTCGAGTACTCGACATATTAATATGTTGAAGTGTGCAAACCTAATTGAGCTCCTTGGAGAGAGAGAAAACATCACCCACCCACGTCTAGCCTCAAAGGCCAATCTAGTGTCAGAAGGCCTTTACTTTGGAAAAAGCTACTTTTGCTACTTTTAAGGTTTAGCTCCTAATTAGGAGAAACTTGAAGTACACTGTTTTGCATGCAGCACTACAGCCTTCTGTCAGACCTTCGTGGTACACGCATGTTTTACATCCACGTGACGGATATCTATATACCATGGATTTGTAATTCTGAGAATCATTCTGCATAGCTATCTTAATTAGCTGAGGGTACAAGCCATACGCCTTTACGCTGATCCTGCCTGTTGAAAGTCGAAGCAGAGTTGCCGTAACATGTACTGGTTGAAATTCTTGGTCCAAGGGTATGTTAAAGTCCAAGGATATTAATGTGCAAGCATGAGTATCATCTCATTCCCCGTCGCGGATGTATTGCCAACAGGGCATCATACTCTGTGAAATACGGTCTTTCTTAACATACCCATGAGCCCAACTTTGCTGAATATGTCAAGAGTCCGGTGTTTGGCGAATTGAGCTCACGTATATAGAGATTTATCAGAGGCAAAGCGCTTTACCTGGAAGCCGTGCGTCTCTAAACCTTCAATCAAGCAGCAAGTTTCGCAGCTCTCTGAGAGACCAGCGCGTGAAGGCCTTCAGCAAGTAAGCTATTGCTAGTGGTCAGAATTTTATTTCATTTATGAACCGACGTCCGGGACGAGCGAGTGCTGCATCGTCCTGGCGCAGCGTGGAAAAAGATCATGAGACCAGTCATAATCGTGAGAATGGTTCAAACAGTGAGAACACCCCAAGATCGTTTATCAAGGCCCGTTGGGGTGTTGATGCACGACTTCATGGAAGATACGTGACCGATGAGGTAGCATTGCCAAGAGGAATGTGGCTTGGATCTTTCATTGGATTACACGGATCAAATTTGCTCTGGCTCAAGGCTGCCAGTGGCGCTAGCAAAATCGAGCACAAAGACAATCCGCCCCGCATCATCATAGTTGGGAATACGCAGCAGGTTGACTTAGCCGCTCAGCTAATTAAGGGACAACTTAAACAGCGTCAACTCCGAGGTGCATAATATCTTGCGGGCGTTTCTTCACATGGAGCCTAATGGCACATGCATACATGCATCTGCTGTTGCAATTTCCTCATCATCACGAGTGACTCTCACCCTCGCATTCCTTGCCTTTCTTCAATACATCCACCCGCTGATCAGTGCTCATGAGACTTCAATCGGACAAGGACACGCTCGTAGGAAGGGTTCAACCAGCCTTTCGCAATTGCTTTCCGGACGTGCCAACTCTGGGGGCTTGTATCAGCTTCGAACAAATTTCCAGACGAGGTGTTTCGCTCAGTATGTCTTTTCAGCTGCACAAATGACCCAAAATGGGATACGGTGACTCATCAGCTTTGCTACGTGAGACGATTCTGATATTGATATCACCGATTCTTGCTGCTCAACCGTAATCCGATCAACGGTGCACATATGTACGAGAATACTACAATTATGCCGAGAGCTATGGTGCAATGGAGCTCCTCCTATTAACACATATTGGTACAAGCTTGACTTCAGTACAAACTTACAGAGGCATGGGCCGAAAATTTTATATTTGTACATCAAACAGCTTGAGGCATCATCGCTTGCCATGGGTCGTATCCGTAGGCGAGGCCTTGGGAAATTTCGCTGCGGGAGTAAGTAAAGATCTGCTGCGAGTTACCTGCAATGCAAGAGGAGATACACCAGCCAAGACCTCACCTGGTGGCACAGGTGCTGATCACTATTGATTACAACAGACTGGGCTTGCAGCGCCTACTTTAGGTCGTCAAGGAACTCTTTGCAATACCTCTTTCTTGCATGAACAGCTTTCTCAAACATAAGCATGCACTTATTAACACCAATATCAGATTTGAACGGGCACAGGTGGAGACGCGGTATCGATGCATACCGCGTGCTATGCTGCACATGGCCTGGATGAGGCTCTCAGCCAAAGCTTGCGGCAAGCCTCTGCTGAATTGCAGCAAAGTCTGAAAGGGGTAGACAAGTGCGAGCATCTGAAAATTGTTCTAAATTTTGGTAAGGCAAACTGTCCCGATGGACACTGCAGAGAATTATGTCGTATGGGAACGCTAAGTCTTACCCCTAGCAGAGCGATGCATGTAAGGGAGAAACGTCCGCATCATAGTGTTAGTTTGATGTTTGGCAACGTGCCATGACGCAATTAATTGGGGTGCATTTGTCTGAACCAGAAACACGAAATTGTCTGAACATCGTAGAAGCTTCCTGATCTGCAGGCTTGAGCGCATTCGACCGACGTTCTCCCTCAGGACCCCCTTGGGAGAGACTAGTAGGAGATAGGCCTGACTTATGGACGCTGCAGGTGTTGCCCCCCGACTCCCAACATTGTCTTCTTCATCATCATGCTCCTGTGCCAACAGCACAGGAGCAACACACTCCTTCGAAAAATATCATTCAATGCACATATTTGAGGCCTTGGACATGTCTTTGTGTCAAAATCCCCCATGAGCATGCACACCAGTACATCTGGTAGGTGCAAGTCAGTGCTCGTACGCCTTGCAAATGTCTGTCGACATATATAATTATTTTCAATGGATCTGCACTTACACACGGGCGGGTGCATTAGGAATGATTTAGTTGTGGATCTCTCTGTCGCCAGCGATCCTGTCGAGCAAATAACCCATCACTCCCCCACGGTGAACATCACCTTTGTTGGTCTTACTGCTTTTATTGAGCTCGCCTAGAAGTGCACTGCTCATTGGCAGATGGTGTGTTGTGTTGTTCTACACACTCCAACGACATTTTCGCAGCCGACTCTAGCCCACATCCTTGCACTGCTGTACACGTGACATGTACGCTGATCTTCGCCCCATACAAAGTGTGGTGATACCGTAGCAGTCTGAATAGTAAGACATGCATTGGCTTGACAATTGGTGTCCTCAACTTCGCCCCTTCAGGAACAGCTGCAGAGGACCTCTGTGCTGAAGTATTGGACAGGGGCCATCTGCAATGCTCAGTGGACAGCGGACACAGAAAGCCTTCAGCACCGATTGGAAGCCGTTGGATTTGTGCACCATCGTTCAAATGACCAGGCATGCTGGTGGTTTGAGCTCGCTGAGCCCGCAAAGCTGCAGACCCACACGTTGGAATTATCAAGGTTTGTTGCCGTGAAACACACAGTGCTTGCCAAAGGTCTCCTGACTCACAGATCTGTCTTTTAAAGTAGTCAAACGTCGGCTCTTTCAACCAGTACTCCAACCCTCCTGCCTCAAGGATTTCATTTTGCATAACAATACTTATACGACAAGGAACAGTGAACACGCCTATCATAAAAGACTGTAGGAGGTGTGGCTCACAGACCGGGTTGATCATTTTAAATCACTCGCCGCTACATGGGGGTAACGTACTGGTGCCTGTGATCAAATCGCAGCATTCGCGATGATTAGCTGATTGGTGAAAACGCTCCTAATGCCCAATTTGCAGTCAAATTGTATGTGGGTTCGACCTCAGAAGCTTGGTGAAATGTTTCGTCAACGTTGCAGCTGATTTTGAAGGTGTCGCTCGCTTAATACCTCGAGCTGTCCTAGGTAGCTGTCAACGATGCTGACAAGGCCCTTATATGCATGACGGTTTTTCAGGAAACACTTTGCACATACGTACTCTCACATGACGCCTACCAGACGACCTGAGCTGTCGCAAGGCTGCTTCGGGTTGGCCTCAGTTGACCAGCTGGTGACCAAGTGTGGCGTGTCACCTTACCACAAAGGTGTACCTGTGCAGGGGCGAGGGCGACAAGTTGGTGCTGGGGGAGGTGCGCGCTGACCACGAGTGCATGGACGGCCTGGGGTTCCAGTATAATGCCGGCATTAGTATGAGCATCGCACTGGTGGCTGAGAACATACTGTCTCAGGTGCGCAGCAATTAGTGACGACCAAAGAGTGTCGTCGAAAGGGCTAGGGGTCACGAGGCTGTGACGAAATACTCTTTTTCCTGTTTCCCTGCTTACATTCCACTGCAATCAACCTTCAGAAGGCATCGCTCTTGCAGACAGAATAAACGCGTAGTTTTATTGGAGTGTACTGTTGTACGCATCAGTACTTGGTAGGGGGTATCCGGGGCGCTTCAACTGATTATGCCCCTTTTCAAAGTACCTTTATGGCAATCTATCATGTCGACGCCTCTCATATCGCTCACTTAGCTGCAGAATAGTATCAGGAGTGGAAGCCATGCATTAAGATGCAATAGCGTGTGATAATCTGGGCACTGTCTGGACTCCCTGCTTCGCTGACCACGTTGCCGTCTCACGATGTCGTCTTTAGGCTGACGGCTGGTTGCTGTCTCGTCTTCAAGGTCTATCAGTCACATCATTCCGTGACCTCCTCATCATGCATCATCATCATCATCATCCAGGTTCACACAGCTGCTCGATCCGATCGGCAACCTTTTGAGGTTCAGTTATATCAATTGGTTCAATCATGGATATTCAAGTCAATGATCGGATCCGGTTATCTGCAAGCACATCATGAACTGCCTGGGTATGTCCCACCGAATGTTTCCTATGCTGTCAAGATACATTTGCATGGTGCAATGCTAATCTGATTGATTTCTGGACACAACTGAATGAGCAACCTTTGCTTGATGGTGTCGCCACATCTTCTGCTGTGACTGCTGTGCCAGGAGAGCAGAGGCGCCTTGTTGGAGTGGGTGGACTCTGTGCACGTGGCTGAGGATGACTCAACGCTTCTGTGGCCTCAAGAGTCTGGTGCTTCATCATTCACAGTCAAAGACTTGCGTCATAGGCAGACCACGCAATTTATGAAGCTGCAGGTTTGGTTGAAAACCACGCCTACACTCGTACATCATCGAGCACACATGTCCTCGGATCAATCTGCTTCATCCCCCTCCCCGTCACACCCTGTCTAAATTGCACAGCTCACGTATTAACTCCATGACATTTTTCGTGTAGGTCATGTGACGTAACCCACCGACACCTGCAAGTTGCTGTGATGGATACGATCCCTCATGATCTCGTTGTCTTGTGCACAGTAAGATATTGTGTCGCAGTCACAGTTACGTCTCTGCTCTGTTGTAGCTTGCTGGTAAGTCATCTACCAACTGGTACTTGCAAGTAGAAATAACTACCGCAAGGTTATGAGCTCAAGCCTCGCCAAGCCTGCACCCAGAAGAATGCACTCATAGCCGTGTGAAGATGTTTGCAGGATGATGTTCCCTACGTCTTGAAGTTGTCCGCGGTTAGAGAGCCACAGCTTCGAAAGCGCTTTGCTGGGCACTTACACATCATGGAGCTGACCTGCCCCGCCCTGGATGAGGCGCTGAACTCCGGGGCTCCAGCGATGGATGCTTTGCCACTACTGCAAGGGTTGCATGACCTAGCAGCTTTTCAGATACGTCCCATGATCGCTCGACGACAGGCTGACGTGGCACAGGCAGGCTGCTGATGCCACATAGTTATAAGCACGGGAGTGGCAGAACCTTCTAGTCGACGAGCTCGATGTAAATGTTGAAGCTCGAGGGGTATAACGACCTGATCAGGTGATTTGCGTTGAACGATATCGGTCTCTATTGCTTGCAAGCATACACTGCATCCTTCTTCAAGCCGGCATACACCAATTGAAGGGTGCCCTCAACATCCCTCAAGTATGCTATTGGTGATCAACTTGAATACTTGATTGATTGATCGTGTCCCACTGGGAATGATTATTGCCTGTCAGCCCTTGCCACATGCTCATCACTTCGAGTTTCGAAGTTCGACCTATAGGCTAGCTAGCCGGTCCAACTTGGATCTAGATGGCTCGGAGGTGAGCATGCTTTAGGCTGATGCGCAATTGAATTGCCTTCACGAAAATCTTCAACTCCAACGACAGCATTCCTTATCTGTGCACCACATGTGTATGTGGTATCAATGAAAACATACTGATACGGTAATGTAATAAGTTCAATATTGTACATTGGGGTCAACTCGCCATTGCGGTAAAGTTAATCAGTATTTACTGACAGCTAAATAAATGTGTTCTATGAGCAAAGCGACATCAGCTATAAACTATCGCGGGGCGTATTTCATGGTATGCCACTAGTGCTGCCCAGATTAGTAGCTACAATGAACAATTATATAGTCCATTGTAGCTCCTCTCTAACCCTCAACCCGAACCTAGATTGGCCCTTGAGGCCAGATGTGGGTAACATTTCCTCTCTTTCTCTCTCTCTCGCGACATTAGCGCTAAATGACAAAGCCTTAAACCTCATAACTGCATATTTTATTTCAGCAGCAACTTTTACAACCTTCTCAAAACGCTTGCACAGTTTGAGTGAAAGGACGAGAACTTGACACAAGCATAGAAAGTCTTCCTAGTTAATTTACAGATGATGCAACAATTTTGGGTAAATATTGTATTACTGCTTGGAAATGAAGTGAACACCAGCCGCTTGCTGACAGAAGATAGGAAGGTGACATGGCACGTCATAGCTCAGGAACAGTGCGAGTGCAAGGCGCCACAAATCCAAGCTCCAAGCTCAGCATAAATAATGTTCGAAGCTGCGCAGGTTAATTAAGAAGATCCGGTTGTCAAGTGCCTGCTGTTCAACTGTTTAAACCAGCATTGCAGGCGCTCTTGTTTGCTTCTTGGCTACGGCGGCATCCGCCTTGAAGCAGGATTATTAAACTCCCGGATTAGATGATGAGCTCGCCAGCTGTTGTAGGACCGAAGCATGCTGAGTAGGTGCAGACGTCTGCTGAGCTTTGGTTGACTCCTCTGACAAATGACGACGAAGAGATGTCACTGGAGATAATCTTGATGCAAACGGCCCAGCAAGCTGTATTGTCAACGGGTCGATTCCTGGGCTGGCAATGCCAGCTGCTCTGTAATGCAATAATGCTAATCCAACACCATCAATATACAGCTTGAGCTGTTGCAGGCCCCGTCAGCTGACCCCCACGAAGGCGATCAAGGATTATGCTGGAACTTGTCGGTGGCAGGGACCCGTCTGTGAAGAACAGCATAGGCTAGGGGGAGCACCTGCGAAGCCATCTTCCCCGATCTTGTGTCTTGGCAGTTACACTCGTTGAGACGGCCATGTCGTCTACACCCAATCTGATGCGCAACCGCGTATAACACATAGACCATCGTTTTCGGCATTGTGGATAATTCAATTATCATAATTATCAAGGCAGTGCAGGACTTCAAGCTGTCTTTGGTGCCAGACAGGCGTTTCGAGATGTCTAGGTAGATTGGGATCACGCTGATGACTGACGATATTGCGCTACAATGCGAATGGTCGCTTTGTGCCGTGATGCGGATGTGGGCTTTGTGACGTACTGAAGTGTGACACAGCTTTGCTCAAATATGTGCAATCTCATGCACAAATGACATCTGTGCTAATTTCAACTCGCAGTGAATACAAGTCTGCAGCAGGTTTCTAAAAGCTAACTTAACTGTGAATTTCCAAGGAGCCATTTGAATGCCATTTGAGCAATTGAGCATTGAGATACCCCCAATACATGTAGAGTGTTTACCAGCTTCCAAAAGATTCTTCGACACAAAGAATCAGCTTTGAGATTCTTGCCGATATGGAAAGTGCTTGGCCCTCCACACTGGAGATGTTACTTCGTTGCCAGCCAAATCGGCATCAAGCTTGCGCCATGAGAAATCCCGGTCTTCAGAGGCAGAGGACTACTTTGCAAGAAGCTTTTCGAGCGATTTACAGTTGCAATGCGCTGTTTTTCTCTGATACTCTAATTTCTTAAGCAACGTCTGCAAAACAGTAGCAGCGGGTGGGACAGACTCGACAAGCTAGCCCGTCCATGTTGCTTTGAGCTGACAGGAAGACTTGTTGCCCTTCGATCTTTTCGTTGATCATTGTCATTGCTCAAATATCAGTGAGGGATGTGCGAGATAGATATCCCGCAGCTCACCACGCCTGCTATCATGAGAGCAATGCCGGCAAGGTATCGCAGTGGGCTTGGGGGCTCCAGTGGTTGCATCTAAGCAGGTCCAACCTTTCTCCGCGAAATATGAAGCTATTATCCTACAGTCACTGGTGTTGGGGGTCAGTACGACTGCAAATGCCGAGCAATTTGAGGCGCCAGAATTTTATATGCAATTCCGACTTTCGTTGTCACCATGAAAAAATGACTCACCTGAGCCTTTTCTTTCCCGAATGCTTATCAAGATAGGAGAGCTTAACAGTAGCTCACTCAGAAAGAAGTGTCGTTGAAAGAAATTTCGCGACAAAACATGGCCAGATGGCTAGCCTCAGCGCTGAGGTTGCACGTAGTGTTGCGTTCGAGCAAGTAGAATATACTGGAGCGAGTACGTTTCAAACGGCAGACCCCAAGTCCTTACGACAGCCGCCTTTATCCCGACATCATATATCAGCGACATGCCCATGTGAGGAACGCGGATCCGATCACTTGGTACATTGGTATCTGAAACGTTTTGCTCATATGTCATGTGTGATGAGTCATGACAGCTGTATGGCGCATTTTGCATGCAAATTGCTCAATCGCAAATCTGCAGCGTCAACTGCTGTATCCAAAAAGGGGCGTATAATAATTGCTTTTGCTCGAGTACGTGGGGCCTCAGTGCGAGCATATATAGATAGTGAGAAGGCTCGAGCACCTCGGAGCCTTTGAAAGTATCGTTACTTTTCCTTTGGATCTTAATATGTGGTCCTACAAATGACGGCGTGCTATAATGTAGCTAAAAGGAGTGAAGCTGGCTAGGATACCGCAAAACAGGCTTGCTGCCGCTGAACCTGGAGCCATCTTCGTGGCCAATCTGAGCCTATTCAATAGGATGTCGAGGAACAGCGGGTATCGACGTTGCACAAATTTGAAAATCAGTGAAAACCATTCTGTCCCTTTAGAGCAATATTGAGCGTAGTGTCGATGTGCGCCCTTCGCGGACGATGGCAGTACCCAGAACATGACTAATGCGTGCTGTGCACATGCTGCCAGTGATAACTGCTCTTGAAGATGCTGATATTGAGCATGCAATACTCAGCACATGGTATCACCTCTACTAATAAATTTTGCTGCTGTCGGTCTCCAGCTGACGTAGGCGGACCTTTTCCAGTAATCACCATGCTGTGCATTAGTTGAAACTCATGTTTCTGCAAGCTCATCTTCCAACCGACGTTCAAGAAAGTCTCTATGCTGCGTCAAATGGTATTGAATCGATTCTGTGCACGCAAAGTGTCGTAGTAATTCTCATGGTGCACCTTGCAATGGCTCGATTTGATGTCACCGTAAATCCTACAGCGGATCATGAATCCCAGACGTCGTGAATCCCGGACGTCGTGCTGTCAGTGTAACTTTATTGGGTGACTGCATACGGACAGTATATTCGACAAAGTCAAAGTCACCAAGACAAGCAAGCACTTTCTGATCGGCAATGCCACCTCGCATATATGGCCCTTCAGCGCGGTGGCGGAGTTGGTCGACAATGCAAGTGACGCCCACTCGAAATGGTAAGCATTGCTGTTCCATCCACTCTTTGACTCTGTCGAGCCAATGATCAAGCATTCCGTTTCACGTTCAGGTTCATACCATGTGTTCACATGTGCACTATCACCTATATTCGATAGCACATTCATCTTGGCATATTAGCAGGGAGTCTCGGCAATCTTGCAAGCTCTGGGAAATTCAACACCTCGCATACCAATAGCAGCCCGCACTGTGAGCTTCGCAAGATTGTCAAACATGTCATGTTATGTTGCAAGAGCGCCAGAGGTGGTAGTGGCATCAACACCAACCTCTTGCATAGCCCAAGATACTCATCACACCCATTCGTGTCCTGCTGGCGACAGGGCAACAATGTTACCAGTCTCTACAAAGCAGTCTCTACAAATGTTATGGTCTGTCACGATGAATACCACAATTCAATTGCTAAGCTTGTCAACCTCTTCGTTAAGTTCCCGTTCTCTGTCCAGCATGTCCCCCATTCCCACTATCGGTTGCAGTGACCAGGCACACAGCCATTGAAAGCAGTGTTCAGGCATCGCTGTGAAAACTTTCCGATCAATCCACTGTCAAACTCGCTCAGCGTCCTCCAATCTTCCAATCCGCAATCCTGGTGCTGGCAAATTGCGACTTGTGGCGGCGTACTGTAAGGCGTGGGCGCTATTCGACTCGTTGTGTCGAATAATTCTTTTGACGCAGGTGCGTCATCGAGATCGACGTGAATCATTTCCAAGATCAGCACGGAAAACTGATACCGGTGTGTGTTCTCTGTGGGGCTTAAGGTTCAGGGTTTAGGGTTCGGGGATACGTTCCACACCATAAGCTTTGATACCGGTTGTTTCGTCATCTGTTGCCTTCACACCTTCCACCGTCAACAGCTTTGCCAATCAACTAATTCCTCCACCCCTTCATCATTACCTCATTCTGCGATTGACAGAGCTCTTGATCGGCTGGATTTAGTTTTTTCGCACTGAGGGTCATCCAGCACCCATCCAGAAGGCACTTCCCTATTTGACCCCATCCCAGCACGTGGTGCACGTGGTGCACGGCTGCTCAACAAAAGCTGTGGGGGGATTCCCTGCAGACTGTGCTGGTGGCTGATGGAGGCATAGGGATGGAACCCAACCAGCTGCTGGAGGTGACGCCTTCAGCCCTGGCCCCACCCCAAATGCAGCCTAGCCCCATCCCTTTTCAAACGCAGCTTGATCCCATTTCCTTTCAAATGCAGCCTGGCCCCATCCCCTTTCAAATGCAGCCTGGGCCCCCTTCCCTCTCAAAGGCACCAGACTGCTTCACTCAGCAGCCTCGCATTATGCAATACACTGGCACGACAGATGCACTGTCTTGATGTCGAGGCCCATTCGTTTGTGCTGCAGCGGCAGCTGATGTTCACATCTGAAGGATGCTGGGACATGCTTCTGTTGTCACTCGATGGGTTGCAATGCTTGGAGCCTTCATGATATTCTCCTGTTGATTTGCCATGCCACAAAGCTCATTCTGACAGGCAACTTGAGACAAGTACTCTCTCCTTCGAAACAAGTATGATGTACTCGCATTTTCCTGTGTGCGAGTGAAGCTGGAGGAAGGGACAGAACGCAGAATGCTGGATGCAATGCTGGCACAACTATATGTGGAACGACGTTTACCCTCTATGTACTTGTCAGCAAAGCTACCGTGACCTACGTCATCATGCAGCTTTGGGTCTTCATCTCACCCGCAGCCGGATGGTGATCGAGTCCGTGGCCATGAGGGAACGTTCTGCAGCATGGCTCTGTGGTGTTGTTGCAGGCACTTGGCCTCGGGTTCAGTAACAAGCCGGGACCAGGGATTGCTTCAGCCAAGTGCGTGATAGGTCACCGATGCACATCTCATGAAAGGAAGCTCTGAACGAAGCTCAACGATGCTGCACCATGACTCAGCTGTCTGACTCACTGACTGACTGACTGACTGACTGACTGACTGACTGACTGACTGAGGTTGCAATGCATCATGTGATAATGTGGCCAGATCGTCGCTGCTGCCACAATCGTTACTACTTACCCCGACATTGTCATTGCAGTACGTCAAAGGTCCTCTGGCACGTGATCATGATGTCGTGATCGCAAAAGCTGTAAGTGAAAGCATGCTAGAGAGCAAGTCATCAGCGCGGGGGCAAAGGCAAACGTACAGCTGTCATGTCCTCACCACCGAGGATTGATCGATTGGTGTGGCGCATCGATGACGGTATGCCGCAGAGGCACTGTGCGCATCTCAAGGCATGAGGCTGCCTGTCATTTGGACCCTCCGTGATGACATTACGATTGAATCTTCAGAGTCCGCTTGGCAGCAGAGATCCTAACACAGCCACTGCTGCACTTCTCAATGCAAGTCTTGTCATTTGTGTTGATGATGTGAGAGGCAGGGCTTGATATGGAGCTTGTTGATGATGTTATGTTTCCTCGCTACTCCATTTCCCTCACTTCATCACGTCACATCATTCCCGTAATCAGACTCCCATCTTCAGTGACTCACTGCATGGCATAGCATTGCGTCAACACCACCCCATTGCCACCATAGCAAGCTGATGAAATCAATTAAGGGAAGCCATCAACAGCATTGTCTGCGTCCGCCAATCGCATGCAGTCAGATGCGACAGTCACGACCACCCGCTGCTGGCAATCTAATCGAGCGCGCTGTGGTGTAGGCAGTCGATCGGCTGGGCAGGGAACGGTTTGAAGTCAGCCTCCATGCGCCTGGCCTCTGACCTGTGAGTTCTCGCACCACTGGGCTAGGGGTTACCGTGTGCTGACTCACCTTCGATGTGCATTACGTACACCAGTCGTCGTTGCATAAGGCATCGCTGACCAAACCTGTGCGATCAAGCTGCCTCTGAGTCTGTCTGAGCATCAGCAAACTGCGTGAAGCGCCTTGATGGGGATTCGCTGCCTTGCACACGTGAGCTATCACGACTCCGTTTGTGTTGCTGCCTTTGGTCTTCTGACTGAGGGACAGACCAACTTGAGGACTTCCAGTACAGCTGTTGCCCCCTGTGCCCCTTTTACGCCTTTCACACCTTTACATTGAATGAGGTTGCCGCTCATCATCCATATTCGAGGTGACTTCATGGTCATTGATCAAAATCGAATGTCATCGTTGATCAATTTTCATATTAATTTTTATTCAGTCGTTATTTACACTGATAAGTATATAGTCAGTTTTTTGTGGGAGTTATTCTCGACCATGTGTCACACACCATGTGGCCGTCTGCCTTTGCATCGGGCCTCAGTCATGAAGCGTTCACTGATGGTATGATGGGAAAACCTGTGCGAATCCATCGATTTGCAGGGTCGTGTTCACCAAGACGAGCAAGAGTCAGAGCGTGGGATTGTTGTCCCAGACATTCTTGAAGGCATTTCCCCCCCCCCCCCCCCTCTCCCATTCTCCCTCTGCTGCACAATCGCTGCCCAATCGAAGGGTCCCGGTCACTGTGTCACGGCAAGCACCTGCGCTTGTCCTATGGTCGTCTTACGGTCGCCCTACAGTGCACAGTGCTGTTATTTTCAACATTTTTCCAGCGCACAGCTGACATCCAACACCTCCTTCTGCTTTGGGTCAAGCACCGATGAGTAAAACCGGAACCCTCAAGCA
>JAULKR010183105.1:9380-19691 GCA_032356305.1 Prasiola linearis
ATCAAGGTTTTGGCAGTCGCGTCGATGACGTACTGGTAGTGCCAATCGGTTTTGCCTTTCAGATATCGACGCTTGTAGGCAACAGTATAGATCGGCTCGATACCTCCGGTGGTTCCTGCGACCAGTCCGATGGTCCCGTTGGGAGCCACAGCGCGATTGGCAACAGGTGTGGAGATTGACATCTCGGTCGCGTAAGCGTGAGATGCGTGATCAGAAACTGTCTTGTAGACTTCCATCCAGCTTCTGAGTTCTGGCGTCATGGAGTAGTCATAACCACGAGAGATCAGCCACTCATGAACACCCATGAAGCCAAGCCCGAGACGGCGATTCTTTTCACGGACCAAGTGAACCTTATCATATGGTAGATCGGCCAGCAGTGTACCACAGAGGAGGAAGAGGATAGCCAGACGAGTAACGTCGGTGAGTTCTTCCAGGGATTCGATCCTTGAGAAGTTCAACGAACCGATGTTACAGACATCCGAATCATCTTCCGAAGTCACTTCGGTACAAGCGTTACGGAGAGTCTCGTTTTCCTTGTCATAGAAGTTGAACGAGAACCCTGGCTCAGCTGTCTCAAGAGCCTGACGCATGTTCTGACGGAACGTCTCTCCAGGATCACCTGTCTTCTTGTACTGCTCAAGCCAGTTTGTGTCGTAATTGAGGCTGATGTTTGTCATATCCAAGGGAGCATGGAAATTGAAATCCTGGTCCTTGAGGTCTTGGATACTCAGCCCGGTATTACCGACTGGCATATTCTTCCAGTCTTTGGCTTTGAGAAACTTCTGGGCATCCTGGTGATCATAGGAAAGGGACGCATAAAGAGCACTGCGACGAGAGCCGCCCTGCATCACGTTACGACCGATTTCGTTGCTCATCATCATCTTGGGGATAGGACCGGAGGCAAGTCCACCTGTACGTTTGATGATGGCTCCCTCTGGGCGGTAGATGCTGTAGTTGTTGCCAATACCCCCGCCCGTCATGAGCGCCATTTCGATCTTCCAGCTGAGGTTGGCCCAATCTTCTCGGGAATCCTCTTCTGAACGCATCAGGTAACAGTTGTTGGCGAAGAAGTGACTACGACCAGCGTAGTAGAGATACCGACCGCCTGGGATGAACTTCATCTCGGTCATGTACTGAATCATCTGTGCCGTGTCATCTTTGGATACGACGCCCGGTGGCGCTGCAGCAAAGACTCGCTTGACGAGCATGTTACAAAGCTCGGCCCATGTCTCACCACCTGGCTGGCGGTAACGCTGATTGAAGATGGTCTCTGAAAATTCTGATCGGAACGGGGGCTTCATAGCTACTCCAGCTTGGGGGAAAATCGGAACCTTCTGATTACAGGCTAGGGCTAGGTTCTGCAAGTAGTTCTGTGACTAAATATGCTTCAATGTGTGGGTCAGTTAGTGGGTCAGTTAGTGGGTCAGTTAGTGGGTCAGTTAGTGGTTACATAAGGCCCAGAAAAAGGTAAAAATTCAAAAGAGAGATATGGGACAGCACCACCGAAAGGCGAGCAATAACAGTACATTATGTACCCCCCATTTAGTAGAACTGTGCAGCCGGGTGTCCTACCTTGGTTGTGTCGAAAGGGGACAGCACCCCCGGACGGCGGCGGCGGGCAATGGTGCCCTGCCGTCAATGGCGGAGCTATGTTCAAAATCGGGATTGTCCTTTGGACCTCGATTGAGGTCATGCCCGAATTGCGCCTAGTCTCCACCGGGGTTCACAATGTGAACCTCACACAACCGGAGATTAAGACAATGACCAATAACACCCCTGCCCCCGCCGATACGGTTAATGCAACCTCCCTGTTCGCCTATGCCGTGTCGCGTGGCGATGCCGCAACCGAAATGGAGGGCAAGGTTTCGACCCTTCGTTTCCACATGGTCGCGGCGTTCTCCATTGCCCGCGTTGCTGCGGTGAACGGTTGGGGCGGTGATGATGCCCTTGCAGTTAGCAAGGCGGATGAAGAGTTTGAGGCATGGAACAAGGCGCAAGCCTATGCCAAGGGTTACGCTTCCAAGGTGCGCAAGGCCCGCAAGTTGCTGGCCGTTGCACTCGAAAAGCGCCATGCCACGCTGGCCGATATGTTGCAGGGCGAAACCGATGCGGCGAACACGGTTGCACTGTACCTTGCCCGCTTGTCGGTTGACGGTATCGTCAACATGGACAATATCGTTACCGTGTACGGCGATGCACCTAAGCCTAAAGCCGATAAGGAAACGGCAACCGCAAGCGGCGACGGTGAACAGGTTCACAATGTGAACCCCGACGCAAGCAAAGATAACCACGCGGGCACCGAGAAAACGGCCCTTGATCGTGTGTTGGAAGCGATCAAGGCATACGGTGACGACCTGTCCGCCGATGATATCAACAGTGCGATCATCGCATTGACACAGTGCAAGGCAAGCGACATCATCGACGTGACGACCGACAACGGCGACGACCTGCCCGCGATTGCAGCGTGAGAAAATTGACCATAAGGCGGCGTCGTTCACATTGTGAACGGCCCGCCGATCACCCCCCGGTTGAGGTTAAGCCGGGGGTATGGTCAAGCGTCAGGCACGGCATCCGGGTAACGGGTCCGCCTGACCCCCCACCCAATGTGAGGGAACCCAAGATACGTGTCGTTTTGGCACGGCACCTACGGCTGCACCCTAACCCCCGGTGGGGGTAAGGGACGGTTGTAACTTTGTGTGTCACACGGGATGCGTTAATTTCCGCGTGAGAGTGGATTTGAAAATGGTTCACTTTGTGAACCAAATTGAACTAGGAAGCGACTATCGAAAAAGTCGAAATAAGGCAAGATTTCTCACAGAGCCGCCTTGTTTGAATTTTGAAGAGGGCCGAAAAACAGGTGTAAAACCGGATTGGACACCGGGAGAAGGTGAATTTGATTTTGGACGTGGGGGACCGCCAGATTGGCCAGGAGTAGTAAGGGTTTGGCTGTGATTAGCCCTGTGGTTTTTCGTTTCCGTAATACTTTTTATCTTCTATAACCTCTAATTTCTGAAATATGTTCAAAAAAAGGCAAATAAGGCTTTAGGAAAGATTTTAGGATTAGTAAAATGGTGCAGTCAAAAACAATAGAGCGAACAGCAAAAAGTATTACGGAAACCAATTAAAAGCCCACCACCCCCCGGTTCACATTGTGAACACAACAACTTAGCCTAAACCCCAACTTCAAAACCACTTTAACCATCTCCCGGTGTCCAATCCCGTTTTACACCCCTATCTCCACCCCTTCACAGCCTCGCTCAACCCCACTTTCGGAGAAAAATCGTGCCTTATTCCGCCTTATTGTCGATTTACGAGTCAAATCCACACTTCGCAGGGTACGACGACGATGACACCCACGTCATAGCCCACAACATGCTCGTTCTCGACACCGACACCCACTCATCACTTCCGATCAGTCTCGAAGACGACGATCAGCCCCTCCCCAGCGAAAACGATGCCCTGACCGTCATCCCCGACGATCACCCCATGTTCTGGCCCGAAGAAGAACAGACGTTCACATTGTGAACCAAAGAGAGGCTCTCATGTCCCGTACCTTCCGTAAGACCGCTCCCTACTTCACCCAGACCATGATCGACAGCGATCCCGACTTCTACAACCGTCGTCTCAAGAAAGCCCACTGCGCCTACGATGGAAAGCTCCAGTGGGGTCGATGCCGCGCCGGAGCAATCGAAGGTCGTCTGACGGGATGGGACGACGATCTGCCCCCGTCCTCCCGCTACAAATCCATCGCCAAGCGTAAGGCTCGCCTCCAGCTCAAGACCATGCTCAAGGCCGAGCTGCGTCAGCACCACATCGACGAGCAGGACGACTACTACGACATGATGTGCGAAATGCTCGACTACGAGTGGTACGACGACACCCCGATGGAGTACCAGCACTTCTCCGATCAGATTTTCTACGACGAGTTTTGGTGAAACACCAACCGGGGTTCACAATGTGAACCACACTTCGCCGCTAACCCACCTACAATCGTCACCAGACCGCCTTCACCCCTTTTCATAGGCAACCCTAGCCAAACCACCTTAACCCCACCCCACGAGGCTCCTATGTCCTTCCGTCAGAAATCCATCGACCGTCTCAACAAGGTCAAAGCCGCCACCATCGACCTCTACGACGACGAAGAGAGTTTCCCCGGCGATCTGCTGGCCGACCTGATGCACTCGTGCGACGATTTCGAGCAGCGTCTCGAATTGGCCCGCATGTATCACGAAAACGAAACCAACGAAGATGAGGACCAATCCGATGCTGCATGATTTCGACAACATCGACGTGACGAAAATTGCCGAGGGTTCGATCAAGGGCGGTGGTAGCTACGCGACTGTCTACGAAGGGATCAATCCCGAAACTGTTATCAAACGTGGGAGAGCCATCAACGATGGATGGCTTATCTGGGCACTGTACTGCATGACACTCACCAGTTATGACCACCCATCCCTGCCCAAAATCCATCTTTTGCATGTGGATTTCGCCAACATGCACTTCACGGCATTAATGGAACGGCTTGATCCTGTCGATTATGGTTGGGCACGCCCCCAGGCCCAGGGTCGTCACTCGCAGTCTGACGAGATCGACTATCTTTCCCTTGGGGCTGATATGGGACTTCTCACGAGAGTCCACCTGGATCGGTGCCTAACCATGTTCCTGATGCCGGAAGTCGATGTTCGTATTGATATGCACGCCGACAACATGATGCATCGTAATGGGACACACGTTATCAACGATCCGTTCAGCTATCTCCACACACTGGACTCTTCCGGCTGGAATGGGGAAATCTCCCGTGATGGTGATAATATCAAGAACCTGTACAAGCGTACAACGATGCCCAAAGGGTTGACATATAATGAATAAGCACCGTTTCACCGCAGACGGAACCCACGAGAAGTTCTGTCCCTTTCAGCTCGATTGGGTAAAGGTTACAAGTAATCCAATCCCCCCGATCCCGGAGTTCCTGAAACACACACCAGACAGACCAGCACCACACCGACGAAAATCCCTCTTGATGAGGATCATCAGATGGTTCACAAAGTGAACACCGAGTCACAACAGCGCCCTACCAAGCGTGTTATCAAACTGTTAAGGAGAGCTGGCGTAAATGTGGACGAGGTAGACGCTTATGAGACTTACCATAGGCCGATCAAACGTCATCCTCCTCAATGGAAACCCTCCTATCCCGGCGAGGAACCACCCTTCTAAGAAAGACAACCAGAACATGAGCACAATCGCAACCACAGCCCTCCTCGTGGCCGCTACCATGACCACCATCCACACAGTACCACCACAAGCACCAGAACGTCCGCCGATCGAAGTCCCCACCTATCGGACAATCGACCCCGCACCACAACCACAGCCAGCCCCCGAACCACCCATTCAATTCGAGGTTGTTCCGTGGGATGCACCAGCACAACCATACGGAGGTTCACAATATGAACCAGCACATCGAAGCCAAGGCGGTCACTATCCGCAGACCGAAGGTGTTACGCAGTAGGTTTGCTGGGGCTTTGGGTGGTAAACTTACTAAAACAGTAAGTGAGTCTGCTCATAAAGTTCGGATCACTATCGGAAAACGTACCTTTCTGTCCGATAAGGATTACTCTTCACGAGAGTCAGCAACAAAGGCTGCGAAAGAGATGTCATCTCATGGCTAAACACAAACCCAAGACGAACATACACTACATACGGCGCATCCTTGCCAAGACGGATGCGCCGTCTGACTTCAACCCCAACCTGATGCTTGCCCATAGGCGTAGTCGTCTTCCCGATTATTGCATCACATGGCAGGGTGCGACACGTCATCAGCGTCCTGTCGTCAAAGACCCCAAGACGCGCCTTGTCACGACCGTCAACAAGAGACTGACCCGTCTGGCAAACATGCCCCCGGCACCACGCCGCACGTTCAACATCTGCGGTAATCCCCTCTGTATAAATCCCAAACACATCGTGGATTGGGACAAGCTGGAGCGATAATATGAACCCGACCCTGAACGCAGCAAAAATCCATCTGCTTGGAACCGTGCTCTGCTACGGCCCCCACTACATGGATGCTCTCACCAAACTCGGATGGACGGGTCACGGGTTTCGCGTGACTCGTAAGTTCCTCACAGATATGGGAGTCTTCATCCCCGGTGGTATCGACGAGGGCCGTATTCTCGATCTACTGTCCCGAAATGACTACAAGGCAGAACCCCAGGGTATCGGAGCAAGCATCGACGCCCCGATGGAGAAACAGCATATACCCCACACCACAAGCATGGACATGGACATGGACATGGACATGGACATGGACATGGACATGGACATGGACATGGACATGGACATGGACATGGACCATTTGTTCGACGCTGACGCTGAAATCCCACACGGTAACGATGTTACCATCGGCATGGACACCGACGAGAACGATCACGAAGGCTGGTTTCTGGGCACGACCTATGATGGCACCCTGAAAATCTTCGCGAAAACTTACTCGCCTTTCGAGTCCGACGACAAGGCTCAACGCTTCGTGATCTACCGTGCAATGCATGGTTCGCCTCACCACAAAGCCTGTGTCAAGGCTGCGATGGAGGGTGCCAACGCCGAGAACAAGCAGCACATGCTCTACCTTATGGAGCATATCCGACCCGAGTGGCCAGAAAGTCCCGACCCAAACATTTATGGGTTCATGTTGTCAAACTCTGCTGACGGTTCCCCGGCGATCTGTCGTCTCGATACCATGAACCTTTTCGATGACGACGAACAAGCCACGAAGATGTGCCTGTTCCATGCTCTCAAAGGTGACGAGACGTGCAGGGTTGCGTTCGACTTCGTTGCAAAGTTTGGTGACGAAATCAGTCGTTCATATTGTGAACAAGCGAAACATACACTGTACTACGAGGAGTAATAGTATGGTCGAAAAATTACCCTTCGACTCCCGATTACCAGAGCAGTTTCTTGTGATGAAACGTCATTCAAGAACTTCTGGAACCTCCGTAACTCAAGGAAGATACAGAACTTTTGACGACGCACTTTCCCAAATCTCCGAAGAAGATAAAACTACTGGTCTTTTCTGGATAAGAAAGTTGGTGGATGCTGAGATTTGGGACTCACAGTAAGGTAACACCACATGACATGGCATCCGATCACCGAGCCTGAATTCAAGAAGGCGCTTTACATCGTATTGGACGATCTCGATCCTGAAACCCAGCCCAACTTCGTGACAGGTCCAGGGCGTTCGGGTGCCATCGCCGCAGTGTACGCAAGCCACTATCTCGGTATCCCGTTCATTCCTTTCAAACAGGGATTGAACCAACAGGGCAACCTTCTGATCGTCGATACCGTTCACTACACGGGAGCAACGATCCAGAAAGCACTCTCTTGGTACGAGAGAAACTCCTCCTTCGAGGAAATCATCAGCACCTTCGCGATGAAGGAGCATCGCGGTCACTACTATCGTTTTTGGTACGAGGAGTAACAAAATGTGGCGCATATCATTTATCCTGAACCGTGCGATCACCGGAAATCACGAGACGATCTGCGCCACTGCCTACCGCACCAACCCCAACTCCAGACTGGTTCACATTCTGAACCTCATATTTGCTTGCGAACGACAACATTGCAAATGTGCTTTCAACTACTGGGAGAAGAAAAAGTGCTCCACCCCATCCGAGTAGCGATGTGTTTCAAACCAACAACCCATCAGTTCTGGCTTGCCCTTGTCCATGATCTTGCGGAGGACTACACACTTTTCCACCCCCTGACAAAAATCTGGCCAGCTTTGGATCACATCACTCGCCGTCCCGATGAGGTTTACCGATCGGAGTATATCATCCGTGTGATGGAGCATCCTATAGCGATGGATGTTAAGCTGGCTGACCTCTACGACAATCGTAGGCGTTGTCCTGAAAGTCTACGCTCACGTTACAATCTTGCAATACGAATGATAGAGGATCGTAAGGATGACGCCACCATATAAAGTCTTGAACGACAGCAAGATACGCCATCTTTGGCGTTCACAAAGTGAACCAGATGATGAAGCCCTGATCGAACCAAGTTGGTACGAAGAGAACGGTACACCCGTCGCCAATGACGGTGATGATATGACCTACATCGAAACGAGGTATTACCCAGATGGTGAGCCTTGACCCAAGGCCACACCGAGCCAATGCAGAGAGGTTCGCCGTATGGCGACTCGCCAAGTCCGTGAATTGGGATTGCTCATGTAAAGAAATAGGCAAAGAACTTTACATGTGTCCGAAACGTGTAAAGGAAATCGCCCTTTTCTATGCCTATCCCATTCGTTTCACCGAAAACCGAACGTCATCATTCAATCCAACCGGACCTCCGGCGGTTGACAAGATCATGAGGCAGCATCTATGACCGAACCATGTCGATGTAGCGCCTATCAATTCCCACACCGTCCAGAAGGAGGTAAATGCAGCGCAAACCCAGACACCCCTATCAATCCAGACGATGAAGATCAGTGTCAAGATTGTGGCAGTCATGCCTTAGTCCCGACACCATGTGGCTGGTCCACATACGGTCACGCTGACCCGATCGAACTCGTTTGTCAGCATTGTGGATAGACCCATGAGTAAGTTCAAGCCAAACGACATAATAAGGCGAAAGAAAGGTACTCGTCCCATACACGTCAGTTATACTATTAACGGGGAAGTGTTTGGGTTCCATGTAAAAACAGGGCACCCTGTAGAGAACGAGTCCGAAGATAAGTTTGTTCTCGTTCGTCGAGGACTTACCCGTTCACAAAGTGAACGCCTCGAAGACCAACACCGTTTCGTGAGTGGAGACATTGTTCGTCTCAAGACAGGTCACGCTGCGATCCGTGTGAAAGCCGCTTATTTCCACACCTACAGAGGAAAAAGCACGTCCGTTCTTGACGCCGAGTATGTTAATTCGGAGCACAAAATCTACCGACGACCTCAAGCACATTTCGATCCCTATGAGGGCCAAGAGCCAATAACCGAGAAGGAAGACCAGATGAGCACCCAGTCCAAAGCACAGCTGTACGAAGTCCCTGGCAAAACCAAGACTGCCAAGACCCGCTTCGGCACGTACCTCGCCACCACCGCGTCGGGTGATATCGTGATCGAGGTGAACGGAAAAGCCGAGAGCTTCGATCCCAAGACGATCAAGAAAGTCGTCCCGTGGACCTACACGGTCAAGTTCTCCGACACCAACTCGACCATGCGGTTCAAAGGACCGGAGGATTGTGTCGCGAAAGGTGACATGCTCGTCAATGGTGAGGGTTGTGTCTGCACCGTCACCGCAGTGAATACCCAGTCCAGTCAGGACTGTGGAGAATTTTCGGGCCGAAAACTTTCGACCGAAGCCCTTGCAACCATCACTTCTACCAGTTAAGACCAACCCAACCCGACTCAACCCAACCCAACAAGGAACCCACCAGATGAAAAACCCCCTCGCACCTACCACCGTCGATGGCGTCATGAATGTCTTCACGAAGGCAATCAACCAGCTCACGACCGTCGCAGAGCAGAACGAGACGAAAGCCGAGAAGTGCGCCGAGCAGCGCCGCAACATCGAGCGACAGGAACGAGCCGCAGCAGCCGAAGCTGAACGTGCTCGTAAGATGAGCGACAAGCTCTCGAAGATGATCGAGGAGTAACCCCACCAGCTTGTCGATCAAAATCAGCTGATTTTGATCGACAAGCATTCTTGTCAATCATGAGAGGTTCACAAAATGAACTCGTCAGACATATACACGATATATCTTCATTCAGTGTCGTACACCGACGATGAGATCGTCGATCAGAAGTTACCTGATGCATGGGCAACACGATGCTGGGAAGTTTACGTTCAAGTTCAAACTCCAGACGATCAGCAACAGCCTTTTGATGTACGTGGTAGTCGAGAGTTCCCACATAGAGTTGCAGCTCTCGCTCATGCAGAATACCTGGCCAAGATTATCCACGGCGATCGCGCCGCCTATCAGGAATACTAGACCACATACGATCCCTTCACCTATGATTATGATTGTAAGGTTCACAATGTGATCCCTTACCAACTCCGCAGGAGACCTACACAATGGCTATTCCGCACAAAACCCTGTCCGACACCACCACCAGCTTTGCCGCCAAGCCGATCAGCATGGCCGCTACCAACGTCAGCAAGCTGATCTACAACAACGCCAAGACGTTGTACTCCGATCCGATCGCTGCTGTGATCCGCGAGATTGTCACCAACGCCAAGGATGCCAGCGAGAATGTGACCGTTACTATGCCTACCCACAAAGACCCCCAGTTCGTCGTCAGCGATCAGGGCGAGGGTATGAGCACTGTT
>JAULKR010183216.1:0-19664 GCA_032356305.1 Prasiola linearis
ATTTCAATTCCCTAAGCTAAGGTAAACTATTTGCTATAGTGTGCCACTTACATGAAATGGTGCTTTAGGCGGTGCCCTTAAGGTTTAAGAAGTTCCTTGTGTTTAGGGGTCTGTAGCGACAACTCTAGGACTTGAGAATGTGACGACCTCGACGGTTAAACCATCCTGAGTTCTTATCAATCAAACAGGGAAAGTTTCATTTTCCTCAAGAAGGCTACTCCCAGGATAATGGGTGGACACCTGGATGACGCGTTCTACAGATGATTCTAACCCACACTTTTCAGCAAAATTCCGGCAAAATGCGACCCACATTCTAGTTTGAATCCACTTCATGATTCCTATCTTTAGATACAGGAAGTGGAAAACGGGAAAACCGCTGCGAGCGATAGAGTGGATATAAAATTCTCCTCGGTCCCCATCTAGCCCGAATCGAATAGTGCCAGCTTCCGGATGACCCTCAAGCGTGGCGAGCTCAAACCAGTCAGTTCCAACGACAGAAACCACTACTGGTGCTACTAGCGGTGCGGACAGATTGATATCGAAGGTGTCTCCCACATCCACCTGTCTGCTCCCTGTGGTACTCTCGAAACTGGCTATCAATGATGGTGAGAACTTACCGGGATCATTGAGTAATATAGCAAAGGTACTCTTCCCTCTGGGTGTCGGAACTGAGACTGAGTACCTACGCTCAATTACTGGACCTGCACCTGCGGCGATATCCTGTTGTTTAAGAAGACCAGCATCCTTCACTCGGGATTTGAGTTGTTGAAATACTACATTACGTGAACCTGTCCTAAGCGCACTAATAACCACATACCCTTCCATTTGCAGAGTTCTAACGAAGCTTGATACTGCTAAAGTCTCAAAGCCGCAGAATTCTGAGATTAGTGGAAGTTAAGTTAGGTGCACAACTTGGCCTGGAGATTCTGGCCGCACCGCTCGATTCGATGCTCGCTCTCCAAAATAGTCAGGTTGCCAAGGCCGGGATCCAAAATCTGGTTTAAAATAATTTATACCACGGCGTGAATTACCGGACGGCGTGATTAAAAACTGGGACGAGTATATCCGAGCTACGGTTGATTCTCTCTCGAAGACTTGGCATCCTATCCAAATGATTTATCGACCGGAGGTCAAAGGTTCGTGGCTGTGCTTTCAAAATTTGAACTAGACTCCAAAGGTGCTTTTACAGCTGCGTTCCTCGGCTTTTTTTCGGGTCTCCCGCTTTTGCTCCTTTTAAGCGTAGCATCAGTTTGGCTGAAAGTAGCGGGAGTGGACCTCTCAGTCATTACGTTCATCAGCTGGCTATCTGTTTCATACTGTTTAAAATTTACCTGGGCGCCAGTCGTGGATTCAGGAAACCTCTCTCTTATGAAAATGAGCAATAGGAAGTCTTGGATGCTGGTAGCCATGATAAGTACGGCTCTCACGATTGGATTAGCGGGCCTTGTTGATCCCTCGAATGGAAACGCATCGCTGACAATTTTCTTCATCACGATTGGGCTTGCTTGTTTCTCCTCAGCTGTGCTCGACACATGCATCGATGGATACCGGGTGTCAGCTTTCCCGGCGACAGATCAGGTTGAGGTCTCCGCGATCTTCACGGCATTCTACCGCGTTGCCCTTCTTTTAACCGGCGCTCTCTCACTAGCAGTAATTTCCTACCTCAGCGAACGGGATGGTGCCGATTACAACCCTAGACATTGGCAGAGCTGTTTTCATATAGTTGGACTAATAATGGCCGCAGGATCGTTACTCATTCCCCTTCTTGTCAGCCGACGCCCTTCCGAAACTAGAGTATTCGGGGATTCCCGGGGGCAGTACTGGAAGTTCTTCGAAGAACTCAAAACGAGGTTTAATAGAGGTGAACTACTTATCTTGCTAATTTTCCTGACTACATTTAGGATCATGGATATCTTGCAAGGCGGAATCGTCAGTCTCTTCCTGCTTGATTCAGGTTACACGCTCTCAGATGTGTCACTTTATAATCAAGCCTTCGGCATCATTGTTGCAATAATTGGAGCCTTCCTAGGTGGTATCTTTGTGCGACGACTGGGTCTCTTCGGCGTCTGCGTGCTATCAGTCGTCCTCTGCTCTTTAAGTAACTCAGTTTTCATAGTGCTGGGGCTTACTGGGAGGAACCTTCCTCTATTAGTGTCTATAGTCGGACTTGAGAGTTTCAGTTCAGGCTTAGCTAGTACCGCGTTCCTAATCTTTCTTTCCAATGCCACGGCCACTAAATATTCTGCCGGGCAGTTTGCACTTTTCACCTCCCTCATGGCGATTTTACCTAGAGTTCTAGGAGGATTTTCGGGAGCCTGGGTCGTTTCCTTTGGTTACGACAGTTTTTTCGTCCTCACTGCCATAACTGGGTTCTTGGCACTCCCTCCCCTGTTAGCAATGAGATCCCTTGAAAATATGGCAGGATATTTTGTGAAGAATTAGACACGGCATCGAAGGTCGCGATTGTCGAAAAGACATCGGCAAGAAACGGTAGATATGTCATGGCCAGATTTAAATTAGCTGCATCAGATTGGTCGAAAGCGTTCCGGAATGAGGGAATTGAGATTCTCCACGAGGCCTTCTAAAGACTACTAATTAGTAGCTAGCGCTGCAATCAATAGCACGAATATTGCAGTTCCTGACACTGCCAAAGTAAGGACGGTTAACCGTGCCAACGCAGACGGGCTGAAGTTCATAAATGCTCCAATTTATAGAGGTGAGATTTAACATTCACCCTCCCAATCGGTAAAATTTATTCGCGCTCACTCTCAGAACTTATCCTAAAAAATTTTTTTAATAGGAAGTCAGCACCGACAGCCAAAAGAGCTCCCGTCGCAAACTTACGAACTTTAGGACTTCGGAGACTCATCAGGCCGATTCCAGTTAGGACCGAAGTTTTGACAAGGTGCCGCGACATCCAAGAGTCATCGCTAGCAGAGTCTTGATCGGAAAAATCTGTGGTGGCCAACTCAAGTTTTTCTTGCAATGGCTTGAACGTTAGGCGCTTTTCGGGCTCGTTTACTCTATCGAGTGGTCCCTCATAATCTTCAAGGACTTTATCCATCGTGTGGTTCTCCTTTCTAAGGGTTGGCTTCACTCAAGAAGCTCAAAGGCAATAGTATATTTATCAACGTCCTAATACTTCCGAGCGATGTTGCGAGTCAGTGTCATTTTCTGCACAAAATTCCAGATCAGAGAGTGGGCTTGAAAAGGTAAACTCACCGACTTTTGGTTCTTTAATTAAGATCACTCGAAAATTTCCTAGACCCATGCCTTTCGAGAACTCCTTCTGCCATCGCTTTCGTCGCATCCAATCTTTTCACCTCGTAGTATAAACGTCTAAATTCCATCGCTGATTCTTTCCAATCGACAACAGGCCTAATGTACATCTTAGATTTGACCTCCTGGTGCTCGATGATCTTGATGTCCCGCCTATGCGGGCCGGTTACCTGCTGACAGACGAAAAAAAAGACAATAGCGAGCCAAAGGGCAAAAAAAGGCCCTAAAAAAAGAAAAATATGGTCGACTTTGGGAGTTTTAATTAACAAACAATCTACCCTTTTGGTACCTTGGGTTAGGCAGAAATGACCGTAAATCAAAGCAGCGCGAAGAGATTTTTTTGGGGAAGAAAGGTAGTAAAGTAAAAACATCTTCAAATCAGGCGCGAGAGTCGGCAGGATCCGGGGCCATCGGTAAATTTCAAGGAATCAGAGACGTATACAACGGGTACCCAAGTTAAAAATGACAAAATGAAGGCCAGAAATCTTGGGCGGAACGCATTTTTGAGCCAGTATGCTGAGGAGCTGGTAACCATAGAGAAAAAAAGAAAGTGATAAGTCGCGCAGGAGATTCTTAGATTTCCAAATTAAGTCGTGCAGAAGTATTTTTTGCTCAGCGAGTGTTTTGGGATTTTTTTTTGTTTTTTTGCAATTGGAGCAGGTAACCGTCCCGCATGAGCGGGACATCGCCGTTAAGGGCAATGAAGAAAGTCTTTTTAGACTGTCAAACTAATGGAATTAAATTTTTTCCGGTAGTGCTAGTCCGTACGAATATGATCTTAGGGGTTATGGACGAAGCGGATACCAATAAAATTCTTCAAGGAAATAGTATCGAATTGTGCTGGTACGATCACGAGCAGTTTAAATTCGAAATTGATGAAGTCCCACTTCGCCAAATGATCTGTCAAAGGGCAAAATATTCAATACATCAGCAAGGTCTCCCAGAGGTAAGCGACGAATGGAGTCATCTGTTTGGAGGCTGGAATCACACTAAAAGCAGCCTAAAGTATATGCTTGATAAAACTCTGTACAGACCTAGAGACTTAATCTGCTATTTAAATTTAATAAAGAAAAAACACGGGAAGAAAAGAGCGATAAGTAGGGGCATGGTAGATAGTGTTTTTTCTGATTTCTCTGACTATATGGTGAAGGAGTGGCGGAACGAACTGTGCGCCCATCAGACAACTCAGCAAGTTGACGAAATATTTCGAGTTCTGAAAATATTTAAAGATACCGAGTTCACTTTCACGGACCTGGTTCAGAAAGTCGAAGGATGCGATAAAAAGTTGGCCGAGGAAATTATGAAAACTTGCTATCGGTTTGGCCTGGCATGTATTTTATATAAAAATTCGGAGGGAAAAAAGGACGTACAGTGGTCGCATCGACCTGGTTCGGGTTCCTACGGAGATTTCGATTTGGATTGTTCAATGTCGATTCATTTTACGTTAAAAGAATTTTTTAATCGTAAAAAATCGGGATGGTTTTCGTGATCTTCGGCTGTTGAGACCTAATTTTCGACTCTAAAAATCCAAAAAATTTGATGAGGATAGGAAGAATAAGCCCACTTTTTTTAGGCAAGCCGCCCCCCCCTAACCCACTCTCCGGGGGCGCCATCCTTTCAGCCTCTGGCTGACCTTTGTTTTTCTCTAAATTATTATGTTATGCGCACAGAAATTCGGCAATTTTTCAAATTTTCGAAAGTAAGCTTCATCAAATTACAACTCATGCAGATTCGCTTGACCACAATTGCCACGAATATATGCCCTGATTCTACGAGAACTGTAGATAACGAACAAGATGCCGTTCGACACTTCGCCTTTTCGCTAATACTTGCGGCCCGATATGGTTTGGGGACAGCACAGACTATGACCACCGCCCACGAAGCTAATAAGACGGTAAGTAATGAAGAAAAGATGGATCTCTACAATAACCAACTCGGCCTTGATATCGGCTCCCGTCTATTCAGTAAAAAACTCAGCCTCCAAGAGCTTTCTATTCTAGCCCAAAACAAAGCGAGACGTCTATTGAAACAGGGGAAGCTCTCTGTTCTTCAGCCAGAACCTTCTAGGCAAGGCGACTGTAAAGCATCTGAGCACTATCCCAATGATCTCCACGAGTCCATCAAACTCAAAAACTTCTTCCTTTAAAAAGAAGGAACTCCCGCCTCGTGCAGTATTCCAAAGACGAGTCCCTGCCGCACCCGGAAGACTTCAGTCTCACTATCGTTTTGCTTGTATCGAAGAGAGAAAAATAGAATTTCGCAAGCCTTTAAAAATGATCTGAGCAAGGTCTACGATTTGGATCACCCGCCTAGCGAATCCGTCCAAAAGCCCGCAATCGGTCCCGCAGAGACTGTAAAATAAGAAGCCGGAAAGAGAATGCAGCGAAAAGATGTCATTCATTCGGTTCAGCTAGCGTCCGTTTTTATTCGGATACAAATTTAATGGTGTGAAGTTCCTCAGGCATGAGCCAGCTTTTTATGAGCCTTTCAATGAGGTCCGCTTCCGCCTCCCTATGCTGGCTGAGTTCATCCAATCCTTCTAACCAGTATTCGGCTTCGGTATCCTCAGTTTCCGTCAGACTCGTCGATTCCGATTTTTTCTGCAACAAGGGGATCACTGCTTCAGATCGTAAATCCTGACGGTCAATGAATTTAATGAGCTCAGACAACCGGTCGTGACCTATCGTTGCGCCAACACTCATAAGGAGGTCTCTTACGCGTCGGGACTCTCGCAGGAGGGGTGCCTCAATCTCCATGGCTCCCGCTTCGGGTTCAGTCAGGATAAATGGAGATGGAAAAACGCCGTGCGCCTGGTCGGACGCAAGATAGGCAACAAGGTGATTGTAGGTCGGTGGCCATAGTGAAACCCGATTTACGCGCCTAGATTTCGATGCCGTAAGTGCAGCTAGCATTTTAAAAGTCGAGAAACTGTAGTCGATCGCGTGCTGAGAGTTGGATTGAGGCGTGAGAACGAGAAGGTGAAAGGCTTCGCCTCGGAATTCTTTACCGATCGGAGTCGTACTGATGATTGCAGCGCCAGAGTCACCTTGAGCGATCTCCCAAGTGTTACGTTCAGATGCTGAAAGGAAAATTGGCATTGAATAGCCGTTGAGACCAAGAGCATGGAACGATGGGTGCTGAGCAGTTGAATCTAGGTCTTGGTGGATCTTTAGGCTACCGGGGTGGGCAGACACCAAAACGGCAAGCGGGGCCGAAATCCTAAAGTCGGCAGATTCCAGTTTCTCTAGAGTCGACTCAATTTCTCGACGAGCTTTAGCTAAGAGGTTCGTCGGCGAGAATAGGTTTCGGTTTCGCCAACCGGTGACTCTCAAGGAAAAATTACGCTCGGATAGAAAGTTAGGTGTCCCTACGTCGTATAAGGATTGACTGATAATTGATATATCCTCAGGAGTCGACGCCAGACCTACAGGCGCTCCTGAGATCTCTGGATTCACTAAGCTTGGGTTTGACCTCGGCTTCGCTGGAAGTGGTCTGACGCCTGCCGCACGCTTACAAGTTTGAACTATTCGTCGAACTAATGCGGTCGACTTAGAGCTTTCCTTATTCATTGAAGCTGGGGTTGACCCAGTAGCAAAAAATATTGCGAATCCAATGACCAGCTTTTTGCATCTACAATTCACGGTTTACCAGCTTCCTCGCAATGGCCATGTTAATAGCGGTTCGACTCATATTTATAGAAGTTAACCTGCGAAGATAATTGCTCTTCGCCCGGGATGGCCTACCCAGGTTAGTCATAGCCCCTATCTATCGTGAATGTAAGCTGGGGCCTATGAGCATGAAAAGTTTCCATGATTCACTTTCGTTAAGTGACCAAAGATTAGACGGCTCCAAGAGGGTACCCAAGGGGGTACCTGCTTCCCTTTGGTAACCATCCAGAAACAGTTATCTCTGCAAAGCAGTTGACGGTGCTCCCGCCCAGCAAAGAAGGTACACGGTCAAAGAAGGTACACGGTTAAATTTCAGAGAATTGAGAAAATCCTGAAATTTAACCGCGCCTTTTTCTCTCGAGGACTAAAGAAGGACCCGCTCGTAGTCGGCCCTCTTTTCAATTCTGCGGGGAACTCCAAAAAGCTCCCAATACTGAGGATAGGAAGAATAAGCCCACTTTTTTTAGGCAAGCCGCCCCCCCCTAACCCACTTTTCGGGGGCGCCATCCTTTCGCCTCTGGCTGACCTTCTTTTACTACCAATTATTATGTTGCGAACACAGACTTCGGTTATGAGCCATCTCCAAAGCACCAGTTGATTGAATCACTGCGGACGGTCGCTTGGTAAAGTCAGTTTCCTGCTAAGTTGATGCGTCGAGCTACTAAGCATTGAGTATTCATTGGTTGTCTTTTCCGGAGTGTAGTAAAGTTTTTATTTAGATATCCGCTAGGGGGAATTATGAAAAAAATTGCTATTCTTTTACTGCCGTTACTGTTCTCAAACACTGTACTTGCCCAACAGTGGGGAGTTCTTGGAGGGCTGAACTTCACAGCAGCTGAAGCTGAGTCTAACGGCTTATCAGTTGAGTATGACAGGGAGCTAGGTTTCCAAGTCGGACTCAGGTATTTGCAAGATCTTGGTGAAGTCAGTTTGCGCACGGGAGCTCAGATCAACAGCTCTAAATCCAGTGTAGACACTAGAATCAGCGGAATTGATATCAGCGGCGAAATTACCATCATGCAGCTCCTGGTCCCGTTGACTGTCCATCGAAAGGTTTCCGAAACTTTTGGTATTTTCGGTGGTGCTGGCCTCTATTTTCACCTTTCAGACGACGGTAAGGCCAACGGTCAGGATGTTGATCCGGAGGTGGAGTCTCTGTGGCTCACTCTAGAGGTTGGTGCCGACCTCATGATCAATGAAAACCTAATTGCAGAGTTTGTCTTTGACTACGGACTCACTGAAATTGGTGATGATACGACGTCCAACGCGCTCTCGGTGCAGATGGTCTACCTATTCTAGGGTGTGGAGTGCGGGCGTTTGACTGGAAGGCTACAGTTTAAAGCGTGAAGGATAGCTGCCCAACATTATTCTCCTCAAATTCCTCAGGGGTCACGTATCCCAATGATGAGTGAACCCTTTTTTTATTGTAAACTTCTTCGATGAAGTACGGGACTCGGTCCAGCACGTCAAGGTACTTCTCGTAGTTCCACATATAAACTTCGTTGTCTTTCAATGTTTGCATAAACGACTCCGTCCAAGCGTTGTCATATGGGTTTCCCTTTCGAGAGCACGAGATGTGAAAGCCATTGGCCTTTAAGATTCCAACATAATCTTTACAGAGATACTGCACGCCTCGATCAGAGTGGTGGATCATGCCCTCTCCGGGACTTCTTCTTTTTATCGCCATTTCAAGCGCATCTACTGCAAGTTGACCATCAATTTTTTTTGAGATCTGCCAACCGATAACTTTTCTCGAGTATAGATCAATAATCACGGCCAAGTAAACGAACCCGTTGTTAATTCGGATGTAAGTAATATCAGCAGTCCAGACCTGGTTCGGTCCATCGACAGTCATTTCAGGCAAGAGGTTTTTATAAATAAAATGTGGTCTTCGGGTAGGGGAGGCTGTGGCTCTAAAAAAAGGAAACTTTCAGCAGCGAAGTGGCCAATATTTTTTGATCCTCACTGGAAAGGGTGCCGTCACTCGCACAATCAACCTTGAAAAAGATTACTACGAGAGGGCTATTGAGATCATCGGCGGAGAGGAGATTCTCTTCCGCGGCCGTTTCCCTGGGAAACCAATTCGGCGTGAAACCGGGGGGGACATTCTGAAAAAAGCTGCCGCTCGCGCTTCTCTCAGTGAGAAAGTTTCGCCTCATTGGCTGCGCCATTCTCATGCGACGCTTTCACTAGAATCAGGTGATGACATTCGATTGATTCAAAACACACTTGGGCACGCCTCGATTTCTACAACCGTTAAGTATACGAAGGTATCCTCTTCACAGGCCTCTGGAAAAAATCTCGACCTGAAAATATCAAAATAAAAACTTTGTTTTTTTTGTAAAAAGAGGTCTGGGCACTCTCAAAAGTATGAGGTTCTAGGGTACAATAGTCTTTCCAGTGCGGTCGGCGCTGATGAGGAGCTCAATTGGTGAGCCCAAAAATTTGGTTCATTTTATGTTTAGCTTTGTACGTCCCTGCTTTTAGACCGTTCGGGCCAGCCGAGAAGTTTGTGACCTACAGCTCTGTAGTTGTTCAGTTAGACGACACGCTGGAGACATTCAACAGTGACGAACCTAATGTCCTACTGGAGAGAATCTTACTTGTGATCTTCGGCTGTTGAGACCTAATTTTCGACTCTAAAAATCCAAAAAATCTGATCTCTTTTACAGTGGCGAAGTAATTTCCTATTTTTTTGTCGAATCGTTTCAAATTTCTCTCAAACCCTTACGCTGATGCAGTTTTTTCGTGGACCGGTGCCCGGCTTTTCAAAATCAATTTTAAAAAGTTCAGCAAAAAATGGAACGTCACTAGGGAAAAATCACGGGAAGCCGTAGATCTTAAGCGCCAGCTCTCCAAAACAGGATATGATCGTCTTCTGGGCCATCTCAATACCGTGGAACTGCTCGACGACTTTGTCTTTGATCTGTATGCGAACCTTCACAACTCGTTCCATGAGCTGGAACGCCCACTTGAGTGTCGGCTCGTCGGTTGGCTTTCCGAGCTGATTGGGGACCGATTCACCCTTCATCAGAAGCTCTTCTCTCAGTAACATCTGTCCCAGGTTATTTATAAAGAGAGTCAGCGCCATGACAGAAATCAGGGCTTCGACTCTTTCGATTTTTTTGAGGAAAATCTTGTTGAGTCTGAAGGCAGAGTCTTTCAAAAACTTGAAACAGCCCTCCATATTACTCGTCTGCCCCCTATAGAGGTTGATAACTTCATCGGCCGGTAGCATAGGATCAAAATTGTTGGTGGCAATAATGAAGCAGCCCTTTTTGTTCTCAAGCTTCTTAATCTTTGACTTGTTTCTATCAAAGAAAACCGCTGGCCTAATTCCAACCTTTACAGGCCGCTTGTGACCTCGCTTATTTTTGTAGACTCCAGTAGGGTTTTTTCTGAACTTGAATAAGTGATGCTGCCCCTGGAGCCTTTTAAACTCATTATTCATAGCCTCATGGGTCTCGAACGTCCGTTTATTGAGCTTTGAGACCTTCTTTTCTACGAGCTCTTCTTCTTTTTTGAGATTTTTCTCAAGAGTAGCGATCTCCTTATGCCTACTGGCTCTGTGGGTGACGATGATCCACCGCTGGCGTATACCGTTGTGTTTAACGATTTCTTCTTTGAACTTCAGACCGTCATCCATTTCCAGCCAGGTGCCATTTTTCCGAGATTCTACGATTCGTTTGGCATCCTTAACCGACTCGGGAACTCGCGTGATCCAGTGGCCGGTGATCTCTTTGCTGAGCAAAAATTTCTTTGAGAACAGAGCTGAATCCGCGATCATTGTGACATCGCCAACGACTCCACGCTCTCGGAAGTACTTTTGAACATTTTTGGCTGAGGTCTTAAAAATTTCCTTATCGCTTTCGCTGCCAGTGAAAGTCTCGGACCAAAACGGGATACCGCCATCGGTCGTCATCAAAAGCTGTACCAGCTGTGGAAGATCCTTCTTCCCTTAGAATGACCGAAGCAGACCTTTAAGTCGCCGCCCTTAGAGTATTTGCGGCCATGGAAGGAATGGCTCGTGGAATCCATGCGAATGAATTTTGCAAGAAGATTGTTTTCAATAAGGGTTGTGAGTGCGACATCGGTGAAAAACCTTTGAGATCCGTAAGCGTGTATTGCATCGAGAGCTTTTGCGAGAACATCGTAGTTCAAATTTTTGTGGTCGACACCTTCGCCAATCAGATCTTCAACGGGGGTATCTTTAAAAAAGCGTCCAGCTGTATAAAGTCTCTTTCCAGTGAAACCCAGACCAAGGTGGACCATCGCTTGGACGGCTTGAGCGTGATTGACCTTCTGGTTGTTGGATCTCTTCGGCAAAAGAGCATCGATTTTTTTCAGAAATACAAAAAGTATCGAAGATCGAAGTTATGAGCCCCTGGTGGCCAATATGCTCGACCTCTGTCCTAGGATAATCGTCCATGATTGCTCCGTTTTTGAATTTGTGGTCTCTCAGATTCTATCAGAATTTTGGCTTAAATTCGATTTTTTGAGTTCAACAGCCGAATGTCACCAAAGTGTGTTAATTTCCGGCAGTAGC
This sequence comes from Prasiola linearis, assembly GCA_032356305.1. Lineage (NCBI taxonomy): Eukaryota > Viridiplantae > Chlorophyta > Trebouxiophyceae > Prasiolales > Prasiolaceae > Prasiola > Prasiola linearis. The sequence goes on from JAULKR010183216.1 coordinate 11,494, forward strand.
CAAGCATCCAGGCGTTGATCTCCCTAGCTCTGACCACGGATGCCCACTTTAGTGAACTCCCCGGACGCAAGACTCGTCCAATTAGTTTCAGCTCCGACCTGGACCGGTGAAGAATGAGTCACGAAGCTGCTATCTCCCGATTGTCCGTAGCTATTATCTCCCCATGCCCAAAGCGTCATGTCAGTTTTCAGCGCTGCTGCCCCGTAGGCGCCGGCAGAGACTTTACTCCAGTTAGTAAGAGCGCCAATCTGGATGGGCGATGAGGAATTAGTTGTTGAGGAATTTCCCAATTTCCCGAGAGAGTTATTTCCCCAAGCCCAAAGAGTACCGTTGGACTTGACCGCAAGTGAATAGGAAAGGCCTGCCGAAACTTGAATCCAATTCGTGAGGCTTCCGATCTGGATCGGTGACGAGGCCCCGGTCGTTGAGCCATTTCCGAGCTGACCAGACGATCCAGCGCCCCATGCCCAGAGTGTACCGTCGGCTCTTGCGGCAACGGTGTGGGTGGTCCCAGCGGAACAACTCACCCAATCCGTCAGAGAACCAATCTGTACAGGAGACGAATGACTGGTCGTCGCGCCGTTACCAAGTCTGCCGCTTGATCCCGAGCCCCATGTCCATAGGGTTCCGTCAGTTTTAGTGGCGACACAGTGAACATCACCGGCAGACACGCTGGCCCATGCAGAGAGAGCACCAATTTGAACCGGTGACGATTTGTTCACGGTACCGCCGTCACCGAGGCGTCCAGAGCCACCTGCGCCCCAGGCCCACAGCGTATTATCAGCTTTTATGGCCATGTTGTGGGAGCGGCCACATGATACCTTTCTCCAGTCAAACAGGGAGCCCACTTGAGCCGGCGAAGATCTCGTGGAGGCTGCCCCATCGGCAAGCAAGCCGAAAGCGCTTGAGCCCCATGTCCAGAGCGAACCATCCGTTCCTATGGCGCTGGTGTTGGCACGTCCCGTAGAGGCAGCCATCCAAGAGATGTCAGCGCCAATCTGGATTGGCGAATTTTGTGAGCTTGTCGAGCTATTTCCTATTTGGCCAAAATCGCTTCTGCCCCATGAAAACAGACTCGCTAAATTTTTAGGCGACCTCTGTTGCCAGAAAGCGAATGGAACGAATTGGGCCCTGGCTATGGTAGATACGAAGGGGAAGGTGCTAAGCGCGGCCTTGAAAAATTTTCTTCTGGATAGCTTCAACATGCTTAAATCCTATCATGTCGCTTTCGCCGTGCAAACTCTGAAGTGATTGGACTACGTTTGTCTTTCGCGAAAATATGGAGGGTAGGAAGAATAAGCACGGTTTTTTGAGCTAAGCCGCCCACCCTAACCCACTTTTCGGGGGCGCCATCCTTTCAGCCTCTGGCTGACCTTTGTTTTTCTCTAAATTATTACGTTACGAACACGGAAAAATCTTCCTACCTGTGCAGAAAGTGTACGAAAGCTTACCTCTTTCTTCTTTTTGTTCCCATGTGAAAAACTCAGGGTCCTTGGTGTTTAGAGGCTGGTCAGGCTCTTCTCTCATCACTCGATTAAGTATGCCGAAACGGCACCCCTAGGCCCTTAATTTCAGGGAGTACCCAATCGCGCTTACCCGGGCCGCACAATTAAGGTGAAGACAGCCCCCCGGTAGACGAGACCTTCTTGTCGCAAACCCGGATGGATGTGGCACGTCTTCGCTTGGGCTATCGACTTTCGAAGGTGGGTTACTTTCCAGAAGGTCCAGATCTTTAGATTATGATTACCAAATAATAGAAAACGTTATTTTTTCCTTTGTAAATTGAAAATGTTTAAGAATCGATAAAGTGAGCCTTGAGCTTTCTCTCTCTTTTCGAGAGAAGGTCCCATATCCGTCTGAGCGTTCCGCCGGCCGCACCTATTCGCTGGATGAAGTGAAGTTAAAATTTTTTCCCTTCTGGGGCCAGCCGAGAGAGCAAAAGTGACTTCTGTCGTAGAAGCCTTGAAATCGAAGTTCCATCAACTAATTGCGGCCTGATGGTGTCCACGGGCGAGCTTTCTTAGAATCATTGAATTTGGACTCACCATGGCTAGGCAAACTAATCAGAGGCCTCAATCTCAATTTTGGGCGATACTTTCTGGCCTTATCATACTCTTCTAAGGATCGATTGATAACTTCATTGTCCTGAAATTGTTTAGCCCTGCTAAAAAGAATAGATAATGATGAACTTCTAGAATAAACGTAAGACCTTAAGCTGAATTGATTGTCTTGAAAAAAACTACTAATTTCTTTTGATGACCTTTCTCCTATTGGTTTCTGCGCGAGGAAATTTTCAACTATCTTGTGAACTCCCTCCGCTTGGGCGCCATCTCTAAAAAATAGATTTTGTATTTTCTCAGGCAAGAGGGGGATCAAAGATTTTTTATTCTTGTCGGGCAGGCTATCTACTCTTCGCCTTAGATCTGAAGTCGGGGTGTTTAGTTCTTTTTGAAGTTTTGCATAACTTTCCATTCTCCAAAGCTGATTTTCACCATAAAGGCATTCTAAATTTGACCAGTGTTCAGGAGTTTTCGAATCCAAGAGCACTTTAATTCTCAATTTTTTTTCTTGATCCTCCAATTTACTGCACTCAGCTAGGTTAGCGGGGCGATGGCTCCTTAAACATTCATATGAGTCTACATTACTGCCATCAGCACTTTTTGATGAAATTTTTGATTGAGAAAAAGTTTGAATCCCAAACAAAATACAAGCCTTCAAAAGGTAAGGATTTTTCTGGGAGCATCTTTTCTTAATGTGATCTGCAGCACGAACGAGCTGGTAGTGATTCAGAATTCCTGCGCCGTTTATCCTGGGTGCCTCGAATGTGTTTATATTTTGAATAGCCGTTTTTTCTATCAATTTTTTTAGAAATGCAATTGGAATTTTTATTCCAAATATGGCGAGGGCGTCTACTACCGCGGCACTCACAATAGGTGAAGCTGCTGAACTCCCAGAAAATACCTCAGCTCTCTGAGCTCCACTTGTGACTTGATCTCCTGGAGCCAAAATTACAAGCTTATTGCTCTCCTGACTAGTAAAGGCAGCAAGTCCGTCAGGAGAAAGGTTGCCTACCGCGATAGCTCTCCTTAGGTTTAGATTTTCCAAATTCCCTGGTGCAGGATAATTGTTTCCGATAGACAACACGGGGACAACCTTATTTTTATAAAGATAATTATAATATTTTTTGACCTGCCAAATACTGTCCCTCTCCATTTTTTTTAATTCCAAAAACCTAGTTCTATTTGCAGATTTGTCAATTGGATCCCTAGTCCACTGACCATCCTTGTAATTGTAGTACTGGTTCCAAGAGTTGTTAACGACCCACGGATCTATGTCGTTGGACTTAGCTTCGGGAAAATTATCTAAAAATAGTGACAGACCATCACTTGAATAGTCGTAATCCATAGAAAAAGTAGAGTTGTTACTATGACCAAATCTAGGCGACCCCATAAGGTTTGCTACGCAGATTCCGTGGTTGCTGCAGTTACCGAAATTAGTAGCTCCGCCATATTGAAGGCTTTGAGAAAGAGCATCAGGGCGCCTTAGTGGGAAGTTGGCGGGCATTTTTTCATCAACGATTCCTACTGGAATTTGCCTATTGTATCCATTTTCTTTTAAAAATTCCTTGGCAAGGTCGCTACCAACGTACCTTTTACTCCAGTCTAGGGTAAGCCCAGGAACCATACCTTCTCTCAGAAATGGGCAGATGAATGCATGGGTACTATGGGTTGTAGATTTCCCCCTAGTAAGCTCAGAATTACTACTCTTAAATTTTTTGTTTAAAATACAACGGGTTTTTGGAAATTTATTTCTGATTGTTCTGCAAAAATTTCTTTTTCGTTTAGGAATCTCAAAAATATAGGCTTTTTCATTTTTTAAAACGATAGTGATTTTACCAGTTTCTATTTTTCTCAAATATTTTCCTAATTTAGAAAATTGGCTTGGTTTAGGGTAAAGAACAAATCTAACAGGACTTGAGGATTCGGCAGTGAAATATATAAGAAATAGAACGCAAAATATCGCACGGCTCATAGGCCCTAATTATAAGGATTTTTTTGAAATAACGAAAAGAATATTCGGAGTTCCAAACGTCAACACCCATAGACTGGACCTTTAGGTTGAGAGCCAGTCTCTAACCGCTAGACTTTCCTGGGGAAACCCACGCTCCCAGACAAAAGCCACAAAGCGTTTGTAGTATTAGGATGTCTTAATAGACGGCTTCTGAGGCCTTTTTGGGCTCTTTCCAGCAAAGTCGTGGCTCAGACCACCGCTGCCAGCCGAAGCTGGAGACGGCCCCATATTGGGCCGAGACTTTGTTGTCGAAAACCCGGACGGATGTGGCAAGTCTTAGCACAGACCATCGACTTTTGGTGATGTGCTACTATCAGATAGATGGGTTCATAGGCCATTCACAGCTATAAAAATGAAAGTTTTTTTCCTCGTTAACGACTGGACGAACCTGATACTGCCGTGAAAGTATCAATTTTTTTTGAAAATTTTCCCAAGAAAATAAATCGCATAGGTTTGAAAAATTGTTAGTGGCAGAAACCAGCATATGTGGTCAGCCTTGTAGCCTTTAGGTAAACCTGCAAATTCAACTAAAGGTTTCCAAAGGTATCCATCCATAGAGCCAAATATAACTTGAGTGGAAACACGTTCAGCAATTATTGATGGAAGATGAACAACAACAAGAGGTGTATTTGCCAAGCCATCGGGTGGACCCATAAAAACTAAAAAGTAAGCTGCCATACAAATGAAGATATAAACCGACGCTAATAATGCAGGTAAGTTTTTTTTCATGGGTCATACACTACATTCTGAACGCTGTAATGGTCATTGAGAAAATGTTGTCAGAATAGCTGTTGATCCCTAGTTCGCAGGGTTTGGAAACATGACTTTGCTGAATAAAGATGTATTCCAATCCCGAAGCCACTAAGCGAATATAGTATAGGATCTCTTAATAGATGCATTCTGAGGCCTACTTGGGCCGTTTCCAGGAAAGTCCGGGGTTTGGCCAATGGCGCCATCCGAAGCTGGAGACGACCCCATCCGGGGCCGCGACTTTGTCGTCCGAAAGCGTAAGATTGTGGCATCGCCACACTTTGTATATCGAATTAGATATAGCTCTGCCTTTAAAAACGTCCAGATCAGAAAATTTAATCGGGAATTTCTAGTGTTTTTCTTCGAATTTCTTTAGAGCTTCGTAAAAATTCTGAGCTCTTGAGATAAAGGGCGCCTTTTCCGTCGGAGAAAGGTGTTTGAAATCTCGGATCAGTTTTGAGACTCTGTTTTCACGAGGAAGAATCTGTCGGATAGACTCCTCAACGAGGGCCGTGTGTTCTTCGGGGCTTAAGGTATACTGGTTACTATCTTCGTTAGCTTCGGTGTTTGCGAGCAGCCCGGTCTCGCTAGCTAACTTTTTGAGCCACTCATAATCTGAATCCACAGTGGGCTCGGGCACAAACCCGTGCCATTCGTCTCCTTTTCCTCCAAGATCGAAATCGTAATGAAGAGTGACAATTCCTCCATTTTTAGTCAAGAAAGACTCAATATTTCCACCATCGGGCGAGTAGATCCCGGCCCAATCGCCGTTTACGATCAACAGTTGAACTAGGTACTGTGTTGTGAAATCGACCTTGTTCACACGATCTGAAACCTCGTTCACGGTATCTTCATTAATAATCGGCTCTCCCTTACTATTATTGGGGAAAAGCTTTTTTAGGACCTTTTGCGTCAGTGGTTTTTTTATTGCGCTAATCCGCTTCGCCACATCTTTTTTGTGCTCAATAAAAAAGAAAAGGTCATTGTGCAATATCGATCCGTCCGATCTCAGGTATTTCATTCTTCCAAGACGTACTTTGAAGGCATTGACACCTGCTGCATAAACGAGCTTATACCTGAGATACTCTTTTAACAGTTGGGTTCGAATCAATTCCAGATCTTCAGGCTCTCGAAGTTCCCTCCTGGACTCACAGGTATTTACTACTTTGATCTTTTTGTGAAGCCCTCGAAACATACCTTCGGTGTCGTTGAGAAAAGTCAGTTTCACGGGAGGCATTTTACAGCGAGCTTTCCTGCCCGACCCTCGCGCCGACATAAGGATAGGGTGCTGATGCACTTTGACTCCAGTTTTATAGGAGAGAATAGCAGGTACTTTTTCCTCGTCTTCTCTGCGTTTTTCACTATCGAAACTCGATTGAATCGTGAAATCTATGATCTCATCACTACTAAAGAGAACATCGATTTTATCGTCGGCTTTGACAATATTTGTGATAGCAAGAGCAATGACAAGTGAAGTGAGGATTACTTTCAAAATTGATATTTCCTTCTCTTAGTTTGAATGTTTCGCTGTTCGATTTTTGGCTACATTAAAACAGTGTTCGGCCACGATGGAGTCGCCGATATCCTGAGAAAAACTTCCAATATTGATCGACCATAAAACCCTTTTAGCCCTCCCCGGTGAATTCTAATCGGTCTTCCTAAGACTGTCCAATTCGTAAATTCACGGGCCAAGCTTTTATCTGAAAGTTAGAGGTTACTTTCTATTGATGTGCTCGAGGCTAACCTTCTGGGTTTTGTCGCATGCGAATACTCCCTCCAGGGCAATTGTTTTATTTCCATCCTGGGTCTCGGTTAGAATTGGGCACTTGATCTCTCCGGCTATTTCTTTTGAGGTGGTCGGAGCAGAGTATTCGATGGTACAGGAATCCCCAGGCATCAACTCATATTGATCTTCGTCAACGATAACCAATGCGTTATTTTTTTCGGAACTACTGCCTCGAATTTCTCGAGGGCTACCGACATTATCTTTAGCATCCGAGATATCATGGAATTGGATCAGCCGTGGGATGGTTAGATCGAATTCTTCGTCTCCTTCATCGATGTCGTAAAGATGAATTTGGACACTATTGTCGACAAGGGTTTCGCACGCGATATAACCAGAAGTATCTGCCCCGAATCGTTCCTCTTGTTCTACGGATCCAGAAAGACTAAATATTCCAATAGGCTCCACTGCTGGTTCAGGAACACTATTGTTCGAGTCACACCCCAGGAGAGTTATCATGCAGATAGATGCTAAATACTTTAATTTCATAGGTAAGCCTTTCATTGGTTCAAGACAACTATTATCCTCTGCAATCTATGGACCAGTCTTTGTGTGGCAAAAAGAGGATGTCGGCCCCGCAGTTTCATTCTAAATTTCAGAAAAGTTCCAGGATGGACCTACGCAATAGAGAAATTTCAACACCAATTGTGCCGAAAATCGTCGCTTTCATCCAGGGCATTTGAAGTGAGATCGAAATTAAGTTCGCGATATCGCCGCAAAATCGCATTTTAATTATTTCATCGGGCGTCAAGCCCTCGATCTTTATAGAGAAACGCTCAATTCGTGCCGAAAACCACATACCGATAGTCGTACTCTGATGTCTTAATAGACGCCTTCTGAGGCCCATTTGGGGCGTTTCCAGGAAAGTCCTGGGCCGAGCCCAGCAATTCAAGGCCTTTCAGGCTCTGAATTTGGTCAATAACCCGGTCAGCGCAGCGTTTACCTTCAATGTATGGTTTAGTAGTGGATATAATTTTTTCTGGATCTTTGATTCCACCGAGCCACACCTCGTTCTTTGTTTTTGAAATATCTGAATCTTCATATTTGTGTAACGAGTCAAAGTCGCGATTTTTAGAAAGTTCATAGTTCGTGTTGTAGTCCCCGGTGTTCTGAAAGACCCTCAGATCAGCTAAGCTTAATTTAGCGAATTCCACATATTCGGTAGAGTTGGCAATTCTCATTTTGGCAGCAGAAGGTCCAACGTCTACTTTTGGCACGCCATTTAGATCCGAAACTGAAATAGTTATGTTAAAGCCAAAGGAGCGAGGCTCATTTTCGTCAAGTTCTATAAGTATTTTCAACTTGTCACTGAGTTCGCGTAGGGAAAGAGCTTCGAAATGGTCCATAAGGTCGAGAGCGGGAGCGAATTTTCGATAAGATTGGTCAAACGCTTCAGACATGACTTTTAATTCGTTTCGGACCATAAATCTCATATTCCGCAGTTGAACCCAAAAAATCGAATTTAAGCAAAAATTTTGGTAGAATCTGAAAGCTAACAATTTCAAAAACGGAGAAGTCATGGACGATCATCCTAAGTCAGAAGTCGAGCATATCGGCTACCTAGGCC
>JAULKR010183327.1:0-19664 GCA_032356305.1 Prasiola linearis
ATGTTGGCGTGGATGGCCGTTTCCAGGCCAGTGGAGCTGTTCGGGGTGAGGAAGTTGGAGACGAGGCTATCGGGGATACCGGCCGCTTCCGTATCGACCGTGATCCAGTTGTGGGCGAAGGTGGCCCGGGCGGTGACAGCCTGGCTGATCCGGGCGTTCGCTTCCAGGCTGCCAACGATGTTTCGGGCGGGGGCCAGCCAGCGGAGGGCGCCCATGTCCGCTTCTGCGCGCCGCCGTCGGACGATATGGTCGACCGCCTGGTCGCAGATGCCGAGACGGTTCACGAGCGCTCTCCCCACGCCGACGCTGTCCTGATGCTCTCCTGCCGCGCCCGCCACGCTGCGATCGGCACGCTCGCCGATGCCGAAGCCAAAGCCGTATCGGACCTGTGGGACGCTCCTCAGGTCGGCTTCTTCGCCTACGGAGAGTTCGGCGCGCACCCCGACACGGCTCCCGACTTCCACAACTCCACCTGCTCGCTCATCACGCTTCGATCCCATTGAGTCGTATGAACGCTTGCACCTTGATCGCGTTATGCGCGCTCTGACCTGATCGGATGACGGACTCTCTCCAGGCACTCGAAACGCTGCTGAACGACCGGATGGTCGGCGACGATCTCGAAAGGGCGCGCGTTCTGTTCGAGGTCGTGCGTCGCGATCAGGAGCAGGCAGCCTTGGAGTCGCTGCGCGACCAAGAGCGTCTTCGCACGCTCAACCGATTACTCGAACGGGTGTCGTCCGATTTCGAGCGCAAGAACGCGCAGCTTCGTCAGTCTGTAGCTGAGACGGCCCAGCAGCAGTCCGTATTTACCGCTGTTATCGATGCGCTGCCTTCGCTGGTCTATCTCATTGGGAGTGACGGAACCGTAGTCGCCGCCAACCAAGCGACGTGCGAGATGATCGGAGTCCCGTCTGCCGAGAGCGTCGTCGGGCATTCGATCGCATCGCTTCTCGATCGGGGGGAGCGCATTTGGGCGTGGGCCGAACAGGTGCTGAAATCGAGTCAGGCGATTCTGGATCTGGTCCACCCTCACCTGTTCGAACCGAATGTGTGGCTGTCGACCTCGCGGATTCCGTACGTCGGTTCTTCAGGGCGTGTCGAAGGGGTCTTGTTTGTCTCGCGCGACGTGACCGAGCAGCGCCTCGCCGCAATTTCGGCTAAGCAGCAGCGAGCGGCGATAGAGTCGCAGCGCGCGATGCTTCAGACGATCATCGACGCGATCCCGTCTATGGTTTTCCTCATCGGCGCCGACCAGACGATTGTGAGCGCGAACCGGACGGCGCTGGCCACGACTGACTTCCGAGATGCGAGAGAGATGAGTGGGCGGCCCCTCCGCGAGGTGATACCGGACCGTGCCGACGCGGTATGGCGCGACACGTTGGAGATTTTGGAGAGTGGAGAGGCGAGCCTCGACGTAGAGCGGGAGCATCGCGGCGACGCCAGCCGGACTATGTCGGCGTCGCGTATTCCATACCACGGGGCGTCCGGCGAGGTCGAAGGGGTCGTCTTCATCACGCGTGACATCACGGAGGAAAAAAACGCACAGCGACAACTGGTGCAGCAGGCGGCGTCGCTGGTCGAACAGACGGCGTCGCTCGAGTCGCAGCGTGCCCTACTGCAAACCATCATCGATGCCGTCCCAGCGATGATTTTTCTCGTCGGCTCGGATCGCACGCTCGTAACTGCAAATCAGGCGACGCTCCAGGCCGGAGGCGTCACCGATGCGAGGCAGATCATCGGGCGCTCCATCGATGACGTGCTCGGAGACCGTGCGCCGATGGTGTGGCAAGACGTGTCCCACGTGCTCGAATCGGGGCGTCCACTCCTCGAGGCCGAGCGCTCGCACGCCACCTCCGACGGGCAGCAGGTATCCGTCTCCGCCATTCCCTACCGAGATGCCTCCGGGGGTGTCGAGGGGGTCGTGTTCGTGGCGCGCGACATCACGGAGGAGAAAAACGCACAGCGACAACTGGTGCGACAGGCTTCGTCGCTGGTCGAACAGACGGCGTCGCTCGAGTCGCAACGTGCTCTCTTGCAGACGATCATCGACGCGATTCCTTTCCTCATCTATACGGTGAGTCTGGACCGCACGATCATTTCGGCAAACCAATCAGCAGCCGATGAAGCAGGGCTAGATTCGGTAGATCATATTGTCGGTCGTACCCTGGAACAGGCGGCCCCCCAGTACGCGGGGCCGCTGTGGGAGCAAGCGCAGGAAGTCATACAGACAGGCAACTCAATTGTCGAGCAGGAGGCGCTGAACATCGTCGATCCATCACGGACGATGTCGTATTCGCGTATTCCTTTTCGCGGGGCGGACGGACGAATCGACGGCGTCGTGTTTGTCTCCCGAGACGTAACCGAACAAAAAGAGGTCGAGCATCGGCTGCTCGAACAGGCACGGCTCGTCGAGTCGCAGCGCAGTCTGCTTCAGGCGGTCGTCGACGCTATGCCGTTCATGATCTACGCCGTTGGGTTGGATGGGGGCGTGATAGCGGCAAACGAAGCCGTTGTCGAAGAGTTAGGCCTTGTAGCCGTTGACGAAGTTGTGGGGCGGACACTGCCCGAACTCGCCCCGAGATATGGCGAGGAGTTATGGCGAGAGTGCAACGATGCGCTTGAACGGGGCTATCCAGTAGTAGACGAGGAAAAAGCCCACTCCGACGATCCGAGCCGTACCGTCGCGGTTTCGCGCGTCCCCTTCTTTGATGCTTCCGGCAGCGTGGGCGGCGTACTCTGCATCGCACGTGACATCACCGAACAGAAACAGGCCGATGCCGCTCATCGCGAGAATGAGGCGCTTATCCAATCCATTCTCGACTCTGCTCCAGATTGCGTCGTCACTGTCGATGCCGACGACCGCGTGCTGTTTGCGAACCCTGCCTTGGAACGCACTCTCGGTTTTCCTGTGGAGGCGTTGGTTGGGACGATTTTCAGCGAGTCGATGGTTCCTCTGCGCTTTCGCGAGGAGCATCGCGCCAAACTGCGCAACTACGTCGAGCATGAATACGTGGGATCGCTCGGTCGCGTACTCGAACTCGATGTGTGCCACGCCGACGGTCGCCTGATTCCGTCTGAAGTGTCGATACGTCCGGTCGAAGAAGTGGGCGGGCGCACGCTCTTCGTTATCTACATATCGGACCTTTCGGAGCAGAAAGAGAGCGAAGCCGAACTCGTGCGCGCCAAAGAAGCCGCCGAAGCATCGGCACGCGCCAAGAGCGAGTTTCTGGCCAACATGAGCCATGAGATCCGCACGCCCATGAACGGCGTGATTGGCATGACGACGCTGCTCCAACACTCCGATCTGGACGCCGAGCAAGCCGATTCGGTCGAGACCATCCGCATGTCCGGAGAGGCGCTACTGACGATCATCAACGACATCCTCGACTTTTCCAAGATCGAAGCAGGCAAACTCGATGTCGAGGATGCACCGTTTGACGTCCGCAAGACCATCCGCGAAGCCGTCGGCCTGATGCGGCAGGCAGCAATCGAGAAAGACATCGCGCTCGAGGTCATCGTCGATTCGGGTGTGCCGGCCTTTGTAGGCGGCGATGCGGCCCGGCTGCGACAGGTGCTCGTCAATCTGCTCTCGAATGCTGTCAAGTTCACGCCCCAAGGTCGTGTACTGGTGTCCGCTGACGCCGACATCCGAGGCTCCGACGTGTCGCTCCGAATCGCCGTTACCGACACGGGCATCGGGATCGCGCACGACAAGCTCGACGCCATCTTCGAGAGCTTCTCCCAGGCCGATGCGTCGACGACCAAGCGCTATGGTGGGACGGGGCTGGGGCTGACGATCAGCCAACGGCTCGCCACTCTCATGGGCGGCACGCTGACGGCGCGCAGCACGCTCGGCGAAGGTTCGACGTTCGAGTTAGTCATCGCCGTCCACCACGCCGACGCGCCCGAACCGTCCGACCCCATCGCAGTCGTAGCGTCTGCGGTCGACCCAGGGTCGGTTCGGTTGCTGCTTGCCGAGGACAACCCGATCAACCAGAAGGTCGCCCTGCGACTGCTCGAACGGCTGGGCTACGTAGCCGACGTAGCGGTAGATGGGCGCGAAGCCGTGGCCGCCATACGCTCGGCTGCCCGAGAAAGCCGTCCGTACGACGCAATCTTGATGGACGTTCAAATGCCGGAGATGGACGGCCTCGAAGCCACCCGCCGCATCCGCGCCGATTCGGAAATCGTCCACCAGCCGCGCATCATCGCCCTGACCGCTAATGCGATGGAAGGCGACCGCTCTACTTGCCTGGCCGCAGGAGCGGATGATTACCTGCCCAAGCCGGTCCACTTCGAGGATCTGGCTCGGAGCCTGGCGTTGATCCGGCAGCCGAAGTCGTGAGTAGGTGGGAGTAGAAGAGCTGTCGGCTCCGCCCACAACCCCACAACTCGATCGACTCGAACAGCCCTACCTCGGCGCCACCACTAGCGTCCCCGTCGCCGACCGCTCACCGGACTGCGCGCGCCACAGGTAGACGCCCGCCGCAAGTTCGCCGACCGGAAGGTCGAGGTTCGTCACGGATGCCGGAGCGGTGCGCACGCCCACCTCGCGCCCGAGCGTGTCGTAGAGGCGAACCGTCGTCGGTGCGGTCGAGGTGGCCAGGCGGAACGTCGCCCAGTCGCGGACGGGATTGGGGAAGACGTAGACGTCGAGGTCGCCACCGGTGACGGTAGGGCGCGGCGTCGACGTGATCAGGCCTTGTCGCTCAGCGGCGAAGTTGCGCACCATCATCACCGCGTCGGCGTAGGTAGCGCGCGAGTCGGTGACCTGATCGGGGCGGACCGTGACGGTGACGGTTTCGCCCGCATCGGCCTGGACCGTAGCGACGTAGACGAAACCCTGGTTGTACGTCGAGCGCTGGTCCATCCGCGCGACGGTCGTGTCCGAGCCGACGCCGACGGCGTAGTACGCGTCGGTCGTCGAGCCGCTGCGGAAGCGGGGGACGTAGGCGTAGACGTCGTAGCCACCTGAGGCGTCGGCGGTGAGTTCGTAGGTAGCTGTCGAGCCGGTGCCTGGAGCGGCGAACTCCATCGTCCGACCGCCGAAGCCGATGGCGCGTCCGTCCGGCGTCCACGTGCCGTTCAGAGCAACGCTTGCGCTGTCGGGCGTGGTGACGACGCCGGGCTGCCGAGCGCGTTCGGGCGTGCGTCCGGGTAGGCGGGCGGGCGTCTGGTAGACGTACTTGTGTAGCGTGTCGGCGGCGAAGCCGTTCTTCTCGCGGAGGCTCTCGTAGAAGAAAAACACCTCGCCCGGAATGCCGAATGAGCGGTTGTACTCGGCGGCCTGGCGCAGATACGCCTGGTCGTTGCGGCCTGGATTGCTCCCCGTTCCGCCCAGCACGCCCGGCGCTAATCGGTTGCGGAACGACGGCGGCACGTAGCCTCCGCCACTTGTCGGCGTCGGGCCGACGGTTTGGCGCACCAGATCCTGATACGAGCTGATGGAGTTGCGGTAGAGTTGCGGGTGGAGCAGGTCGACGTAGCTGCTGTCGATCCACTGCGGCGTGTTTTGCAGGTACTCGACAAAACCGAACTGGTAGTGCGACGGAGAGAGCGAGACGTATAGATCCGAGTCAGCGGCTTTCACCTGGCGGTAGAGGCGACCCAGAAACTGCGTCAACTTGCTGCCGCGCCAGACGAGCCAATCGTTGTCCTTGGTGTTCATCGGCGCCGTTCGGCCCGTTTCGGCGAGGTAGAGCGCTTTGGTGTAGTCGTCGTAACCGCCCTCGCTTGGCGTTGCCGGGAGGCGGTCGTCGCCCTGGACACCGTCGACGTCGTAGTTGTCGAGCACTTCCTGGATCATATCGAGCATCAGGCCCTGGGGACCGGGGTGGAGTCCGTTCATCCAGTCGAAGCCATTTTTGACGACCAGCTTGCCGTCCGTTCCGATAGCCGCCCACTCGGGCTTCTGGGCGATGATGTGTCCACCGTCTTGCGAAAACGAAGCGGCGAATCCGAACTCGAACCATGGGATCACCTCCAGCCCGACACGCCGAGCCTCGGCGACGACCTCGGCCAGGGGATCGCGCTGCTGATTGACGTACGTCAGGTCCTGCCGGTACTGCTCGCCGAACGTGTCGGCCATCACCTGCGAGGGGTACAGCGTGTAGCCCTTGTTCCAGACGACGGGGAAGACGACATTGAAGCCGTTGGCAGCGAGGTAGTCCATCGCCGACGCGATATTCTCCTTGCTAATGAGCACGTCAGACGCCACGTTGGTGAGCCAGACGCCGCGCACGCCTTCGTTGGGCGGATCCGTCTGGGCACTCGCCGAAGTGACGAGCGAGAGCGAAAGAGCAAGGAGCAGGAGGAGACGCACAGGCGAGGGCAGAAAAGAGGAAGTGGGTTAAAGAGGCAGAAGCACAGTTGGCTCCCGGAAGCCTAGTTTTTTCAATGGAAGCGCTTTTTACAAACGCGTAAGCGCTTACACTTATTGAGATAACGGTACGGTCATCGTATGTTCATCGTCCCTTCCAACCACCGCTGAACGCCTCTTATGCGCACAACGCTACTCCTCTTACTCGCGCTCGTCGTGGCCCTGCCTGCCCAGGCGCAGCAGACCTCAACGCTGTACGAAATCGCCTACAAAGGCACCCCCGTTACCGTCGACGCCCAACTCACCGATTGGGCAGACGCGCAGTGGATTTTCCTGAGCCAAGACAAGGTCAACTTCCGTAACGCCAGCGGTGGCGTCATTCAAGGCGTTCCCGAAAGCCCTGCTGACTTTTCGGGCTACTTCGCGATGAAGATGGACGACGAGGCGATCTACTACGCCGCCATCGTCCGCGACGAAGGCACGCCGATGATCGACACGCCGTCGACGCCCAACTTGGCGTTCAACTTCGACCACGTCTCGCTCTACCTCGGTCTCTACGACATCGGCGACCGCGCCGGATCGCCGCACGAAGAAGCCAACATCGAGATCTACGCGCCCAACAACGCCGACACGCTCCAAGCTGAGCGCACGTACCGCGTCAAGCCGGGCAGCGACAACACGACGACGACGCTCGGGCCGGACTACCAGTTGCTGTTTCGCGCCGTCGAATACACGGCTAGCGGTGCAGCCGTTACGGGCGACGATGCCCGTGCGTTTACCTACAACGGCGCACTCGTCGACACGACAATTGCCGGTCTGACCGGTGCGAGCCGCCTGTTCGACAACGAAAATGGCTACTACCTCGAGTGGAAAGTGCCCTTCTCCAGCCTCGCCGGAACGATCTCCAAGAAAGTCGGTGGCGCGTACGCGCTCTCCAATCTGGAATGGCCGACGTTCGTCCCTGAGGATGGCAAGACCATCGTGTTCGACGCCGACATTACGGACAAGGACGAAGGCGATCAGGGCCTGAACCGCTACCTCCGCATCGGCGACAAAGGTGCGCTCTTCCGCGATTCCAAGAGCTTCTCGATGCGCGGCAAAATCGTCGACGTGAGCAAAGACGGCAACTTCGCCCCGTCGAGCCGCTACTTCATCGACTACAAGCCGACGCAGAACGTCACCATCGACGGATCGACCGAGGACTGGCGCGATGCCTCGTTTATCGGTCTGAGCCAGGACAAGTACAACTTCTTGACGTCAGGCGGTTCGCCGATTCAGGGCCGTCCTGCTGATCCGGACGACTTCTCGGGACACATCGCCGTCAAGATGGACGACACCAACCTGTACTTCGCCGCGCGCATCAGCGACTCCGGTACGCCAATGATCGACACGCCCGCGACGCCCAACCTGGGCTTCAACTTCGACCACACGTCGCTCTATCTCGGCCTGTACGACATCAGCGCTCTGCCCGGATCGCCGCACGTCGAGAAGAACTTCAACTTCACCAACGCCGATACAGTCGTTACCGAGTCGGCAGGCAGCGGCTATCGCATCATGCCGGGAACGGACGATACCGAGTCGACGATTGGGCCGGACTACCAGATCATCGTTCGCGCGCTTGACTATGGCGGCGATGGAGCTGTCGTCACCGGAGCCAACGTCTCGGAATACAACGGCGCCCGCGTCGACTCTACGATCACGACCACGACGGCATCGTCCAGTCTGTTCGACGACGAAGACGGATACGTGATCGAGTGGATGGTGCCGCTCGCCAGCCTGTCGGGTGACATCGCCAGCAACACATCGCGTCAAGCATTCGCGTTCTACTACGACTGGCCGCTGTTTGCGCCTGCCGTTGGTACGACGATCGCGTTCGACGCTGACATCACCGACAAGGACGAAGGCGACCAGGGCCTGAACCGCTACCTGCGTGTCGGCAACGGTGGTGCACTGTTCAACACGCCTGCCAACTTCTCACGCCGCGCGCTGATCACCGACGGCTCGTTCGCCACGTCGACGGCCATCGAAGAGGTGACGTCGCTGCCGGTTATGGAAGGCGAAGGGCTGCTGCGTGCGAGCTATCCGAACCCGACGAGCGGCCAGGTCGCGATTCCGTTCGAAATGCCGACGGCTGGAATGGCACGCTTGGCCGTGTACAACCTGCTCGGTCAGGAAGTCGCTGTCCTCGTCGACGGCTCGCTGGCGCAGGGCGGTAAGGTGTTTCACATGGACGCCAGCCGCCTGCCTGCAGGTGCCTACGTCTACCGCCTCACGACACAGCGTGGCGTGGAAAGCCGCCTGATGACGGTTATCCGCTAAACCCTCGCTCTCACGCTCCGTGCCGCCGGAAGGGTTTTTACCTTTCCGGCGGCATTGTGTGAGGGTATGTTCTTTCAGCCACACACCGCGCCCGTCCTCCCCTCGTGGAGGGGAGGTGCCGCGTTAGCGGCGGAGGGGTCGACCGCGTGTACCTCGGCGCCGAAGCTCGCCGCTCGAACCACCCCGCCTGCGGCACCCCTCCTTGTCAAAGGAGGGGACTTTTCTGGACTACTTCTTACTCGGCTCCCTTCCTGTTTCTGCGAGGAACGCGGCACGCTCCGCCTTCCCCTCCGGCACAGACCCGACGCTGGCCTCCATCGCCCCGACGATTTCCCCCAACAGACCGTCTATGACGCGCCTCTTGCTCCTGCTCGCGCTCCTCGCCGCGACACCCGCCGCCGCCCAAACGACGGGCAAAATCGCCGGTACAGTGACCGACGCCACCGGTGAACCGCTCATCGGCGTCAACGTCCGTATCGACGGTACCCAGCGCGGAGGGACGACTGACATCGACGGTACCTATTTCATGATCGGCGTTCCCGCAGGCACGTACGACCTGATCGCTACCTACATCGGCTTCCAAACACAGCGGGTCGAAGGCGTGCGAGTCACGGTCGACCGCACGACGACGGTTGACTTCCGGCTGTCCGAAGAGACGCTGGGCATCGAAGGCGACGAGATCATCGTCACCGCGACGCGCGGCCTGGTCGAGAGCGATAGGACGAGTTCGTCGGCCAAAGTCGACGGTGAATCCCTGCTCGAACTGCCCGCCGACAACTTTCAGGACGTCGTTGCTTTGCAAGCGGGCGTAACGCGCGGCTTGGACGGCGCGCTGCACATCAGGGGCGGACGAGCGAGCGAGATCAAGTACTACGTCGACGGCGTCGCGGTCAGCAACCCGTTTACCAACGGCCTGTCGTCGCCCGTCGAGAACTCCGCCGTTCAGGAAGTCGAAGTCATCTCCGGCACGTTCAACGCCGAGTACGGACAGGCCAACAGCGGTATCGTCAACATCGTCACGCGCAGTGGCAGCGACGAGTTCAGCGGCACGTTCATCGGATCCGTCGGCGGCTACGTGTCGGACCGGACGAGCGTATATCCCGACATCGACGAGGCGTCGATTGCGGGCGAGCGCTACGTCGAAGGCTCGATCAGCGGGCCGACCGGCATCCCCGACCTCTACTTCTTCGCCAACGGCAAATACACCGACCTGGACGGCCACCTGTTCGGGCGCGAAGTCTTTTTGCCTACCGACTCGTCCAGCTTCCGAGGCGCGACCGGCGCCGATTGGCTCATCCAGGCAGGCGGCGACTCGGCGGCAGTCCCGATGAACAGCAGCCAAGCGACGACTGTCTTGGGCAAGCTGAGCTACAACGGCATCAAAGGGATCCGCCTAGCACTCTCGGCGACGCGTTTCGACAGCGACAGCAAGCCGTATAGCCACCGTTTCCGGCTCGTCCCCGGCCAGCGCCCGACGCAGCGTTCGCGCAACAGCAACTACCTGCTGACGATGAACCACCTGCTCACGGATCGCCTGTTCTACGACCTGCGCGTGACGGCCTACACGACCGATTTTCAGCAGTCCGTCTTCGAGGACCCGCTCGACCCCGGTTACTCGGCCAGCTACCGTCCGGCGTCGCAAGAACCCGCGTTCGTGTTCGCGACCGGCGGACTCGACGCCTATTGGACACAGCGCAAGAGCACGACCTACGCGCTCCGCTTCGATGTGACCAACCAGATCAACGACATCAACCTGGTCAAAGCGGGCATCGAATACCGCCGCAGCGACCTAGACTTCGCCGAGTACCTGCTCGACGTGAACCCTGTCCAATACGGCGATCTGTTGCCCCGCATTCCCGACCAGGACACGCGGCGCAACAACCAGTATGACCGCTCGCCCGTCGAGTTTTCGGCTTACGTCCAGGACAAGATCGAGTACAAAGACCTGATCGTGAACGTCGGCCTGCGCTACGACCTCTTCGACGCCAAAGGGCTGGTGCCCAACGACTTCGGCGATCCGCAGAACGTCCTCGAAGGCGCCGATCCGTACCGCGAGACGAGCGTCAAGAGCCAGTTCAGCCCGCGCGTCGGCTTTGCGTTTCCGATCACCGAGACGGGCGTCGTCCACGCCAGCTACGGGCAGTTCTTCCAGATTCCCGAGTTCAACCGGCTGTACGAAAACCCCGAGTTCGAAGTCCAAGGCTTGAACCTGACCGGCTACATCGGCAACGCCGACATCGACCCGCAGCGGACGACCCAGTACGAGATCGGCTTGCAGCAGCAGGTGGGCGGCAACTTCGTCGTCGACCTGACGGCGTACTACCGCGACCTGCGCAACCTGATCGGCACGGCGTTCTACTCGACGTCCGTCGGCAGTGACACCTATGGCCGCTACGAAAACGTCGACTTCGGCAACGTCAGGGGTATCACCGCGTCGATCGGCTACCGCTTCCCCAACCTGAGCGGGAGCGTCAACTACACCTATCAGAGCGCGAGGGGCAACGGCAGCGACCCACGCCAAGCGTTCTTTGACCGGCAGAGCGGAAACGCCGCCACGCGCGTGCTCATCCCGCTCGACTGGGACCAGCAGCACAACATCTCGGCGGACATGGCGACGAACATCCAGGGCAACGCGCTGAGCTTTATCGGCACGTTCCTGTCGGGCTACCCGTTCACGCCTATCGACGAGCGGCGCGTCGAGATCACCGAGTTGCGCAACCAGGCGCGCTTCTCGCCCGAGATTCGGCTCGACGTGCGCCTGAGCCGCATCGTGCAACTCGGACCCGTACGCGGGCAGATCTTCGCCGTCGGCGAAAACCTGCTCGACAGCTACCGCCCCGACCGCCTGCCTCAGCTTCCGCAGCGCGAAATCGCCGCCCGCCGCGCCGCCGGTCTGGATCGCGTCAACACCCAAGAGGCGTTCCTGAGCAACCCGGCGCTTCAGCCGCGCCCGCGCCAGATCCGCCTGGGTCTCCAGTTCGACTTTTAAGCCGATGTCTCGTATTTCCGCGCTAGGACCCCTCCGGCCTTCGGCCACCTCCCCTTTGAAAGGGGAGGACGGGTGCGTCAGTATTACTCCACCGACTTCTTTCATGCACACGCAAGCCCGATCCAAGACCTTCCTCCCCTCAGATGAGGGGAGGTGGCTGCGCAGCAGACGGAGGGGTCTGACAGCAGCGGCGCTTGTCCTGATGCTCCTCTTCGCGCTCCCTGCAACCGCGCAGGAGAACGCATCCGGCACGTTTATCGACCCGAACCCCGGCACGCGCGATTGGCGGGCCGACCTCAACGTGACCGGCAACCAGGTCGAGAGTATCGTCACCAACTACGGACTGATCGGCAAGGGCAACGGCTCGATCAACCAGGCGGGCGTCTGGCCCAAGGGGACGGGTCACGGCCATTTGCACATGATGACCGGACTGATCGGCGCGCGTGTGCCCAACGCATCGGGTGTCAACACCGTGATCGTGTCCGATGGCTACCTCGAAGGCGGCGGCGACGCACTGACCGAGGGCGATGGACGCGTCGAATGGAAGTTTCAGCCCAAGCCGGGCTACTTCAATCGCAGCATCGAGCAGCCGCGCATCGCTAACAGCCTGAGTCCTGAGACGTGGCCCGCGTCGTGGCCCGACAAGCCCAGCGAATGGGACGGCGCTTGGAACGGCTTCTTCGGCCTCAACCAGTTCAACTCGGATCAGGAGACGTTCTACGTCATGGACGATTGGACCAACCGCGAGTTCAACTTCTTCCCGTTCGGCAGCGACCGTCCCGACACGCGTGGCCTAGGCTTGCAAGTCGACGTGCGGCTGTTTCAGTGGGCGCAGCCGCTCGCCAAGGACATCTTGTTCATGCAGTACGCCGTCTCCAACGTCGGCAATGCGAGCTACACGAGTAGGCTGAGCAGCAACCCGATCTTCTTCGGCGGCTACACCGACACCAACCCGTCGGGCAGCGGCGCGAGTGACGACGGCGCAGGCTTCAACGACCAAGACGACCTGGTTTTCGGCTTCTCGTTTACCGGCCAGGGCACGTGGAGCCAGTTTCGCGAAATCCCGCCGGGCTACGTCGGCTGGAAGTTTCTCGAATCGCCCTCGATCAGCGGCGACGGCATCGACAACGACGCCGACGGCCTGGTCGACGAAAGCCGCGACAACGACGCCGGAACGCTCATCACGGGTCCGTGCGGTATCTACGGTCCCGCCGTCGAGCACTGGTCGGGCGACGAAGACTGCGACTGGAATCCCGATTTGGACGACAAAGGCGCCGACGGTATCGGCTCAGATGAAGAGGGCTATCCCGGACCGGACGAGGGCGAAAACGATGGGCGCCCGACGCAGGGCGAACCCAACTTCGGGCGTTTGGACAAAGACGAGAGCGACCAAGTCGGCTTGACCAGCTTCTTCGCTCCGCTCTTCGGAACGGTCGACGTGCGCGACGAGCCGAGCGTGTGGGACCGCCTGCAGCCCGGCTTTTTCGACGTGCCGCAGCAGAGCGTCAACCAGATCTGGATCTTCGGATCGGGGCCGTTCGACCTGCAGCCCAACCGCACCGAGCGCTTCTCGACGGCCTTCTTGTGGGGCGCCAACGAGGACGCCATGTTTCGGACGAGCCAGGTGGCGCAGCGCATCTACGATGCCGACTACCGCTTTGCCCGCCCGCCGCGCCAGCCCGAGGTGCAAGCCATCGCTGGGAACGGGCGCGTGACGTTGATCTGGGACGATCTGGCCGAGCAGAGCCGCGACCCGATCTACGGTCGCGATTTTGAAGGCTATCGCATCATCAAGTCGACCGATCCGCAGTTTTTGGATGCCGACAACGTCACCGATGCGTTTGGAAACGGCGTCTACAAGCGGTCGATTGCGCAGTTCGACAAGGTCAACGGCTTGACCGGTCCGCACCCGCTGCAGTTCGGTGAGGAGATCGACATTCCCAACGGCGTCCACTACTACATGGGCGACGACACGGGCATCCAGCACAGCTACGTCGACACCGACGTGGTGAACGGGCGGACGTATTACTACGCCGTCTTGAGCTACGACGCGGGCTACGACAACAGCTTCGACGCGCGCGGCATCTCGGACATTCCGAGTCTGTTTCCGATTTCGCCTTCTGAGTCGCCCGCCAGCATCACGGTCCAGAACGGCGAGATCATCAACTTCGACCGCAACACAGCGTCGGCCACGCCCAACCCGAACCCAACCGACCAGACTGGCGGAGTGCTCGACATCGGGTCGGGCAACGTGCTCACCAAGCAGGGAGGACCCGCAACCGGCACGGTCCTCGCCGAGATTGTCTCGCGCGATTTGCTGTCGGACAACAGCTACACCGTCTCGTTCGACCAGCGCCAGACGACGAGCGCCGTCGAGTACGCGACGCAGTCCGTCACGGTCACGCGCGATGACGGTGTCGTCGTGCTTGCCAACGAGCCTGTCCCGACCAACGCCGACTCTACGCAGCGCACCCGGTTCGCCGTCGAGTTGCTGAGCGAAGGCGTCATCCTGACGTTCGACAACCAGGTGCCGACGCTCGCCGACGCGCAGCAGCGCAGCGGATGGGCGCCGACGGCTCAGTCCAACTTGGAAGTCGAAGTCAATGTCAACCGCTCGTTTGCCTTCCCCGATGGTGTCGTCCAGCCGATCAACGCCGCGATTGCATTCGGTGACACGACCCGCGACGCCAACGGAGACTTGGTCGCCGCGGCTGACACGGCCTTCACTTCGACGACGGGCCGTATCAAGGCGGCGACCTCGTTCCGTGTGTTCGACCGTGCGACGGGCGAAGACTTGGACTTCATCTTCAACGAGGATCGCAACAGCGAAAACGGCGCCGTCGATACGACCGAGTTCATCCAACTTGCCTTCCGCAACACGCCCGACGCGCGCCGCTTCGACCGCTCGTGGGAGTTGACCTTCCGCGCACCGCTCGGACCCGACGGAGTGCGTCTGCCCGACGCCGCTATCGTTCCGCCCCAGCCCGGCGACACGTTCCTGCTCCGCACGCGCGTCCCGTTCGGCGAGCGCGATGCGTTCTCGTTCGGCACTCAGTCGCTGCAACGTCAGACCGGATTAGGCGAAGACGTGCTTGATCAGGTGCGCGTCGTGCCCAACCCGTACCGTGTCGCCAACGTCGCCGAGACCGCCAGTTCGCTGACCGGTGCGCGCAACCGCAAGCTGTTCTTCCGCGGCCTGCCGACGCAAGCGAGCGTGCAGATCTTTACGGCCAGCGGCGTCTACGTCAACGAGATCCAGGGCGTCGACGGCGTCGCCACGTGGGATCTGACCACGCGCGACGGACTCGAAGCCTCGTACGGTCTCTACTTCTACCACGTCCGCGCCGAGGGCATCGGCGAGAAGGTGGGCAAGTTCGCCATCATCAACTAAGGTGACGACTATGCACACGACATCCACCTCTCGTTCCGGCTCTGACCTCTCGACCGCAATGGCTTTTCGACTTCTCCTCCTGCTGATCGTCTGCGGCATGGCCGCTCCGGTCCACGCCCAAACCAAAGTCGGCACGACGGCGGCGCCCTTCTTGGAAGTCGGCGTCGGCGCTCGAAGTGTGGCGATGGGAGAGGCGTCGGCGGCGCTGGCGCAGGACGTATCGGCGATCTATTGGAATCCGTCGGGCATCGCGCGGATGCAGGGCGGCGAGGTCGCGTTCGAGTACACGCAGTGGTTCGCCGACACGCAGTTGCAGTACGTCGGCGCTGCCGTGCCCGCAGGTGGCGGCGTCGTCGGGGTCCATGCCTACGTGTTCGACAGCGGCGAGATGGAGGAGACCACGCTGCTCGAAGAGTTCGGCAACGGACGCCGGTTCGACGTGCAGAGCCTGTCTGTTGGCATCAGCTACGCGCGCCTGCTGACCGAGCGCTTCTCGGTCGGTGGTACGCTCAAATACGTCGGCGAAAGCGTCGCCGAGATGCGCGCGTCGACGGTCGCGATCGACATGGGTATCCAGTACCAGCTTCCGTTTCGCGGTATGCGGCTGGGCTTCGCGATCCAGAACTTCGGCAGCGAGATGCAACTCGACGGATCGGACACGTCGGTCCGAGTCGACCTCGACCCCAACACGACCGGCGATCCCGACGCGACCATCGGCAACCTGCGTACGCGCGAGTGGGATCTGCCATTGGTTTTCCGCATCGGCCTGTCGTATGACGTCGTCCAGTCGGCCAACCACAGTCTGACCTTGGTCACCGACGCCAACTATCCCAACAACAACGACCAGAGCGTCGCCTTTGGAGCCGAGTACGGATTCAGCGGCCTGTTCTTCGTGCGCGCAGGCATGGCCGACGTGTTCACCAGCGAAGCGCGCGCCGAAAACCATCTGCGTCTGGGCGCCGGAATCCAACTCGCCGACCGCGTCCGCGCCGACTACGCCTGGGCCGACCGGGGCGATCTGGGAACGGTCAACCGCATTGGCGTCGGGCTGATGTTCTAGGGTTATCGTCTGGCGGTTGCGCCGACGCAGCATGCTGCGTCACTACGGGAAGTGGTCCGATGGACGAGCGGTAGTACCGTTGATTGCGCTCTTTCTCTCTCAACCCGGTCATCCCTGCGCAGGCAGGGATCCACAACTGCTATCCAAACTCGACTGCTTCTACCCCCTAGCGAAATCCAGTATATCCCATCAACGACACAGACTTTCTAGATGTCTGAGTTCGGTAAGGTGAAGATGGATCGGGATATGAATGCCAGGAAGGGAAGTGCAGCGGACATCCGATATTTCCACAAGCCGACTACTCCACACTTCGATATGCGCCACGGCTTCCTCCTCGTTCTCGCCCTACTTCTAGCCGCCTGCTCCGGCACGCCCGACGCATTGGTACAGACCGAGCGTGCTGAACCGCAGGGCGACCCAGAGATCCGCGCTGTCTGGATTACCAACGTCGACTCGGATGTGCTGTTTAGCGAGCAGGGCATCGTCGACGCCGTCGCCAAGCTGGACGAAGCGGGGTTCAACGTGCTCTTTCCGGTCGTCTGGAATAAGGGTATGACGCTCTATCCGTCCGACGTAGCCGAGCGGACGATCGGCATTCGCATCGACACGACGCTGACCGCGGATCACGATCCATTGGCGATCATGCTCCGCGAGGGCAAGCGGCACGGGATGAAGGTGATTCCGTGGTTCGAGTTCGGCTTTGCGTCGAGCTACAACGAGGGCGGCGGACACATCCTGCGTATGTATCCCGACTGGGCCGCGCGCGACATCGAGGGCGGGCTGCTGACCAAGAACAACTTCGAGTGGATGAATGGCTTGCATCCCGACGTGCAGGACTTTCTGCTCGGCATGATCGACGAGGTGCTGACCAACTACGACGTCGACGGCATTCAAGGCGACGACCGGCTTCCGGCGATGCCTTCGCACGGCGGGTACAGCGAGTACAGTGTCGGCCTCTATCGTAGCGAGCACGGCGGCGCGATGCCCCCCGACGATCCGCGCGACCCCGTCTTCGTCCAGTGGAAGGCCGACAAGTTGAGCGACTTCGGCGGACGGCTGTACCGCACCGTCAAGTCGCACGGATCGGACAAGATCGTGTCGCTCTCGCCCAGCATTTATCCCTGGTCGCACGACGAGTACCTGCAAGACTGGCCCGAATGGATCGAACGCGGACAGGTCGACTGGCTGCACCCGCAGAACTACCGCTACTCCATCGAGCGCTACGAGTCGACGCTCGACGAGACGATTCAATACTTCAACGTGGCCGGTGGGCGCGTGTCGGGTGTCAAGATGGCGCCGGGTATCCTCGTGAAAGCCGGGCCACGCTTCAACGGCCCAGGCTATGTCCGCCAGGCGATGCAACTCCACCGCGACACCGAGATCGACGGCGAGGCGTTCTTCTTCTACGAAGGCCTCTTCGAGCAAAACCAGATGCTCGCCGATAGCCTGCGCGACGGGTTCTACCGGACAGAGGCACCCTCGCCGTCCGTCCGCTGATGCCCGTGACCGTTTCCGCGCTCTATCGGTATACGGTGAAAGGGTGCAAGGCTGAGCCTTTAGATTCAGCGGGCGTCGAGCGGCGCGGACTGTCGGGTGATCGACGGTGGATGCTGATCGACGCGAACGGCAACTTCGTCTCGCAGCGTGGAGAGTCGAGGCTGACGCAGTTCGTCGCCGAGCCGGACGGCACTGGACTCCGATTACACGTGCCCGACATCGGCTCGCTCCACGTCGATTTCCCAGAAGCAGATGCGTCCGTGTTGACTGTCGATGTGTGGGGGACGGCTTCCCCTGTGCGCCATGCCGCTGCTGCCGATGAGTGGTTACTCGGCTGGCTTGGCTATCCCGTGCGGCTCGTCTATCAGCCCGATGCGGCGCGGCGCTCGGTCAAGCCTGCTCACGCTACGACCGAAGAGGACCGCATCAGCCTCGCCGATGGCTATCCGCTGCTGCTGACGAACGAGGCATCGCTCGCCGCCGTCAATGCCGAACTCGGCGTTCCTGCCGAGATGCTGCGGTTTCGCCCCAACGTGGTCGTCCGTGGACTGAACCCGTTTGCCGAGTTGAGTCTGACGCGGCTGACGATCGGCGGCGTGTCGTTTCGCGCGGTCAAGCCGTGTGTACGGTGCAGCGTCGTCACCCTGGATCCAGCGACGGGCGATAGGGGCAAGGAGCCGCTGCGGACGATGGCGCGCCTGCCGCAAACCCGCACGGACGACGGCGTCGTGTTCGGGATGAATCTGGTGCCAGACGGAGAAGGCACGATCCGCGTCGGCGACCGGGTCGAAGTGGCGTAGCGAGAGGTCGGCGGCATTCGGCGATGGTTCGCGCAGGTCGTGGATTATCGAATGGTTAGGGCATTGGAAAGGCGTTGGCGTTGGCCTACCTTTCTCCAACGGTTCACTGAAAACCCCGGAAGCCTCTTCGCTACCTACGTTCCCCATCCGCTGTCAGCCCACGTTCTAGGCGTCGAAATCGCCGAGCGTCCGTCACCGACGATGACGCGTCCGGTCTTGCTGCTCAACGCAGATTACAGTCCACTCGGACTGTGCGGCGTCGAACGCGCCATCGTGCTCGTGCTGATGCAAAAGGGCGATCTGATCCACGCCAGGGAAGACGCGTTTGTCCGTTCGCAGCGCGTCGCCATTCCGCTGCCCTCGGTCGTCCGCCTGCGCCAGTACGCACGCGTCCCGTATCGCAAGATCATGCTGACGCGCAAGAACGTGCTCCGACGCGATGAGCACCGCTGCCAATACTGCGGCAACCGCGACGCGCTCACCATCGACCACGTCTTTCCCCGCTCGCGCGGTGGCAAGGACACGTGGGAGAACCTAGTCGCTGCCTGCTCGCGCTGCAACAGTCGCAAGGGCAACCGTACGCCCGGCGAGGCCGAGATGCCGCTACGCCGACCTCCGTTTCGCCCGTCGCACGTCATGTTCATCCGCGACTTCGTCGGCCACGTCGAACCGGCTTGGAAGCCCTACTTGTTCATCGACTAGGCCGGGCACCGACCTTGCCCGAGTATATGGGCTACGGTGTTCACACATCTTTGGGGTGACCCGAAACCCCTCGCAATCGTCGTCCCGGACGTGATCCGGCACCCGAAGGTACCGCGTAGCGAACCCAGGACGTTGATCTTGCTCCTCCAGTTGACGCAATTCGGCGCCTGTGACAGACTCCTGGATTGCTACGCCACCTAACGGTTCAGGCTCGGGGGGCCGGGGCGATGCAAAAACCACGAGCGATTCAACACTCCAGATTTGTGTGTGCACCGCAGGTACATGGCAAGGAACGCTGTGTCGGAATAGCTTGAGTCGATGGGGGATGTCGACCTCTCCTGGAGTTGGCGCGGTAATCCGCCGCCCGCACGGTTTCGTTGGAGCGCTGACGCTGGTATTTTGCTGCTCTTCTCACTCGCCCTACACCCATGCCCTTCTCCTTCGACCTCGCCGGTACCCGCTACACTCCAACTAAACTCGTCTGCATCGGACGTAACTACGCCAAGCACGCACGCGAGTTAGGAAATGAAGTGCCGTCCGAGCCAGTCGTGTTTCTGAAGCCGACGAGCGCTCTGGTCGCGTCGGGA